>OMPJ01010199.1:0-17037 GCA_900312935.1 Carapus acus
ATAACAACAACAATAATAATAATAATAATAATAATAATATATTATTTCATTGTTTTTCTGAATATTCTTTTTGCCCCACCCACACCTTTCCCCAGCTGTCAAACAGCAGCTGTTGCCAAGTGAAATTTTATGGTGGCTCTATCAAACAGTTGTATGAGAAAGTGCATATGAAAGAGTCACATATGAATGCGCACACACCCACACACAGGCACACACACACACCCACACACTCATTGTGTGTTCATTCAGTCCCACTCTCTCACTAAATTGGACCATTCTCATAGTTCAATCATCATCATCATCTGCCACCCCGTTGTCTGCGCCGCAGCTAATAAATGCTAACAAATGACAAACATAAATACATGCACACCCACGCACAGACAACGCACCTAATTAAGACCTCAGGCTCGTCTTTGGCCCTTCTCTGTCTACGGTGTCCCGCCGCACTGATCCAGCACAGATGGATGAGTTGTAGAGGGATCAGAGCAGTCGTCTGCCTCTGGAACACGCTCGCCGTCAGCCCGTGCATCTGGGAGGGATTACATGCTTGTGTGTGGCGGTCGAGACTCCCCATCGGAGCACGTGTGGCTGCGGCGTAACCGTTTGAGAAGGCTGAGCCCTCCCGCCCTCGCCACCCCGCCACCCCTCCTTTCATTACAGATCTGTGGTTTAGCGTCGCCTTGCACTCCAGACACATCCAATTGGGCTGAGTGACGTGAAACACCAGAGGCAGGGCTGCAACCCAGCCCAGATTAGCTGTACGGTGGTCCTCCTTATTCAGGTGAAGTTTTCGCCAAAGGTTCGGACCAAATTCCTGCTTGTTGTCAGCTCGGCCGCTTCGGACTCCTAATCTGGGGTCATTAGACAGCAGCTTGCAGGGTTGGGGAGGGAGAGCGTGGAGGGAGAGTACACAGGAGAAGAGAGTGAGGGAGAGAGCGAGGGAAGAGGGGCACTTCACATCTGGAGGTCATAATGGATGGAGGGGAACCGCAGTAATGCAAGTAGAGTGTGTCTTGGTTGAGCAGCATGAAGACTGAGGAGCTTTGAATGCAAAGTAAATAATTAGTGTCCCGTGACAAGAAAAATAGAGAGTTGTAGATATATTGATTACAGTCAGTCTGCGTGAAGCAAATGTGATTTTTGTATGATGGCTATGAGATGACTGAAAGTGGAAGAGATGGAAGAAGAAGAGAGAAGGCAGAAAATCTGAACAAAACCTGAAGACCATTGGGGAAGTCTGATGTCATGTTAATCCCTGCTGCAAATGTGAATTGTATTTTGGAAAAACAAGTAGCAGTCATGCCCATCATGCCCATAAACAATACAAGAAATAACCTTTTACAAGGCCAAAGGGAAATCCTAAATGGTGCTAACCGTCACAGTTCACGCAGGCCCAAATTGACCTGATTTCATTTAATTGGGTTATGTTTTACTACCGTAAGTGCTGTTGGGAAATTTGTTCATTGTGTATCTCATTTACACTATAAGGAGAATTTAGAGGAATAGAATTACCTGCCAGGAAACAGCTCAACAACACCAAACTGAGCTGCCGTCATGCTTGGCAACCGCACATGCATTAACCCCCATACACACATAGACACCCACCTTCACACATTCACACATTTTAAAAGAAGGTTACTTCACATGTTCTAAGTGAAGAGCTGGGATATGAAATATAGAATATGAAATTGTATAGTAATAGTAATAGTGGTGCCATGTCACTGCTAAAAATGGAAGCTAATTTGTGTGTGTGTGTGTGTGTGCGTGCGTGTGCATGTGGTGTGTTTGCACTAGGGCTGATAGTCACTCTTATTTTGGCAGAATTTCAGCTGAGACAGCAGAATGACATGGAGCTATGTTGTGACAGAAAACCATATCGTTTGTATTGCTGTGTGTGTGTGTGTGTGAGTGTGTGTGTGTGTGTGCCCGCGTTCACCCGCCATGCTCTGCCAACACCTGAATGTCAGGAGATTATTCAGCACAACATTCTTTGACCACTAACACACAGTTTTACTACCACAGAGCAAGCTTTTCCTGATTAGGACGAGGTTCATTTTAGGGGTTCCTTTGATGGTCTCGGCCTTGCGATCGAGACATCCAGGGCTTTGCCCTCAGGAAAACAAAAAAGAGAAAACAAAGATTGGACGGATTGAAAATGAAAGAGCAGGGTCTCATAAGTCGTCAAAGTCTTCAATGTTGCTGTCAGGAGGGAGGAATTTATTTGAACATTAATGGCTGTGACCTCTCGACTCTCGGCCCGTTAAGGAAAAGAGACAGGACCGATTTCTTGTCAGTGGGAGTGAGGCCGCTCAGGCTGTTCCGTCCCATCTGTGACTTTATCCGCCTCGAGTGTTGACACATTGTCAGGCTGCTGATTCGCTTTGATTGTATTTTCCGGTTGAGGTCAGAATATCCGGATGTGTTTATTTGTGTCGTTTTCTCCTTCTTTTGCCGTTTCGTCTTGTCAGACATTCCTGCGGACTGAGGTTATTCCTTTGGTCCAGACCTTGCCACTGACGTCTTCCTTGTTATCGCTGAGAAAGCATTAAAACGATTTCCTCTACGGCAGCTGAGAGACCGCCAGCCGTCATCAACTTTATTTCATTCAAACACTGACGTAAAGCTATCATTTTTTAGGACGTTGACATATTTTATTGCTCACTGAGGGAAACTACTTCACTGCATTTGATCCGCCCTGTTTATACGGGGAGTTGTTGGAGGTTCGGTGTCTTTCCAGTTGTGCAATGAAACCTGCAACCTTTTTGCTACACAACTGGTTTACCTGCTGGGCTCTGCTAGCCCAATTCAATGACCTGTGCTCCTGATTACCTCAAAACACATTCGTCTGTTAACAGCAGATTGCGCTGATGTGTTGTTACGAATCGGTCTGAATAGTTATTGCTGGATAGAAGTTTTATCCTCACTTCACCCGAAAAGGTTGAGAGGTACACTTTTACATAAATGATTTCAATCTGATTAAAGATGGCTGAGGTCAGAGACACTGTGGCCAATATAATCTCAAAAATGCAGTCATGAGAACCTTTCTCAGGAGCAGAGAGATGTCAGGTTTTCCATTTCTGAAATATTGGCTCCCAGGGCTGTGTTCCACTCTGCTTAGCCAGAGGCATTTCCATGTTAGTTTTAAAAAGTATTTTTGATTGCCACAAATCATCTTCCCTCTGTGCAACTTTAGTATTAACAAAGACAGTACATTGCAGGCTAGTTGGAAAAGGCCTCTCACATTGACGCATAAATTGTGGTGAAAACAAACGCTAAAAATGTTGGAAACTCCTCATGTGTTGCAAAGTTAGGGTGACTTCACCAGTGCTCAACTTGCAGCAGTATGCTTATAATGTATGTTTATTGTACAAGTGTGATAAAGAGCTGACAAAGCCTCGCCAAAGGCTCTGACAAAGTTCAAGAGTGAGACGCGGTAAAACAGGTCAAACTGTATCCATTTTCAGAAGTCAGGGATCCTTTTGTAATTGCCCTTCCTCCAACAAGGGAACCCTTGTTTTCCAATGTGCTTGCCTGTGCAAAACCACAGTGTACGACGGCAAGTGTGCATTCATGGCCACTCATCAGACTCATTCCACAGCACAGCTGCAATGGCTGAAGTCGCAGTCTTGACACAAGGAAGGAGTTAGCAGCTCATTCGTGGATGATGCCAAGTAAGCCAGGAGACAGCAAAAAAGAAAAACTACTGTGACTGGATGAAATGCAGTTTGCACATCAGTGATACTGTATATGCCACTGCCCAAGAAAAGAGGACAAATCCATGTTAAATCTCCCAGGAACATGCACCATTAAGTTGTTTTGTGGCACGTTTTAATCTACAGTCATTGTGAACATCATCAATTCTTTCTCTTACCACACTGTCCTAATTTTGATTAGTGATGTTGAAGTAGTTATATAGTTATTTTTGTACTTTTTTCAACTACTTGTTATCGCAACTGTCCCTCCTTTAATATTTGCCTTCATCATCTGTCTCCCTTTATCTGTCCTTTTCGGATTTCCTTCCTTCCTGTTTTTTATCAGTCAAATATCAACTGTGCGTCAGGAAGTGTAGTCTGCAGTCCCAGTTCATATTGTGACATCTTAATCAGAGCGTTTGGAGGCATTTGCCAACACTAATATTTGGCGTGGAGGAAGAATTTACAGAGCGGGAATGCATACAGAAAATAATCTGATTGAAAGTTCCAGCATGCGATCTTATCAATCCAGGCCTCTGTGTTTGTTCTTTGCAGAAATTGGACCAGTAACTATCACAACAGACCCAAAGAAGTTCCAGTATGAGCTGAGAGAACTCTATGTTCAGGTAGGTTCTGCATTCATCAAACTTAAGTAAACTCATGTGTAAAAACGTGCCTCTATCATGTTACCTCACGTGTAAAAACATGCCTCAAAATTACATTCCACAAAAACATTTTTGTCCATTTGATAAAACAAAATTATTCAGCCAGCCTTAGTTTCCCAAACTGAGCCAGTCAGGGAAAGAATGCTGAGGGAAATTCCTCCGGTGTGGGAAACACAGTGATTTTTTAAATCATAGTTGTGCAGTATAGTTTTAAGATTTTGTCTGTAACTCCACAATGCAGACTGAGCACATAAGGTGTGTATATTTGGCAAAAAAATTCACAAGGCTGCCCGCTGCCTCCTTAGGGTGGAGGGGACTGTCCGGAGATGAGCGTTGGTGCCATCAAGATTGCCTTGGAGATATCCTTGCCAGGCTCCTTCATCTACGTCTTCACAGATGCGCGGTCCAAAGATTACAAACTGTCGCACGAGGTTTTGCAGCTCATTCAACAGAAGCAGTCACAGGTTTGACAATTTTTCATTGGCAGTACGTTGGAGTTGTTGAGTAGGGGAAACGTGTCATGTCATATACTGTATGTGTGTGTGTGTGTGTGTGTGCGTGTGTGTGCCTGTGTGTGCACGTGCATGCGTGTCTATGTGTGTTAGGTGGTGTTTGTGTTGACAGGAGACTGCGATGATAGGAATCACATTGGCTACAAAGTTTATGAGGAGATTGCCTCCACCAGCTCAGGGCAGGTCTTCCATCTGGACAAGAAGCAGGTTAATGAGGTAAGAGATTTCACTCTTCCACTCCTCTCCTCTCTTCTCCTCTCCTCTCCTCTCCTCCCCTCCCATCTTTCCTGTTATCCTCTCTCCCTCTTTCCTCTCCTCTCCCGTTAAAATCATTCCAGTGATGCTGGGCCTTATGCTGTAAACCCCTTAAATAAAGTGGAAACTGAAGGTTTTACGGCCCTGCTCATGTCCTACACCATGCCTGTAAGACTCAGATATCAAATATGCTGGAGACACCAAAATTGATTGATAGTTTTCAGCACTCTCGAGGAATATAAATCCTCTCTTCCTCAGAAAGGTTGTCTCCCAGATTCTTTGTCGAATTCCGTCATCACCAGCCCTCAAATGTTAGCAGCAGCGGCCATCTACTGACTAGAGTTAATATTCTGTACCGACAGATATATATGTTATGCAAACACGTATCCTGAAAAGCGTGGTTAGGCAAGTGTTGCTGTTTAGAAACAGGGCAGAAAATCCTTTATGTTTATGGCAACTTGTGCCAAGGAAAAGTGTTGCCATTTCATGCTGCCTTTACCAATAGAAAGGACGATGGAAAGTGTGTCTGACTTGTGAAAATAGACCGTTGAGTCTGTCTGACCCATCAAAAATAGGGGAAATGTTTTTTCCTCCGAGATAAATGTGACTCTGAACTGACCCATCTGAATGTGTGTGTGGCTCTGGGTTCAAGTAGTAGCTGTTAGCGTCTCAAAACGGAGAGTGGAAGTAATGAATGGAGATACAAGGTCAGGGCACAGGAGAGGCCAGGCACTTCCTGATGAAAGCCACACATGGGGGTTGACCTTGCAAACAGCCAAAGGGAAGCTGTATTTGCAAAGTTGTACATATAGGATTACAGCAATTTGGGAGTATTTGGATTGTGTCATTGCAAAAAAAAATTCCTTCAAACATAACATTGTCTGCCGCAAGGGAAGTAATGCAAAGACAAGGTAATTTCTGTGTTCTGTGTTCCCCATGTGTCCTGCCTCTTGCTCTCATGTAGGTTTTGAAGTGGGTGGAGGAGGCGGTTCAGTCGTCTAAGGTCCACCTGCTGTCCACAGATCACTCCAGTGGGGTCAGCAACACTTGGCGGATGCCTTTTGACCCCAGCCTGAAGGAGGTCACGGTGGCTCTCAGTGGCCCAGCGCCTCACATCGAGATTCAAAACCCCCAGGGTGAGAAGGCACCATCTGTGGCAAAGAGCAGACATCAATCAACTCCTAGCTTTGCCAGAGCAAGGATTACTGACGGATCAGTGAATAACGTTCAAGTCCTACCCAAAAATACCCTTAAGTCCACTGCCCTGGATGGCCCACTGATCCACAAAAATCAAGTTAAAAATAGAATTTCCTTCTTCATTTAAAGAAAAAATCAAACTGAAAATCAAACTGCAAGTAGCCAGTCCTCTCCCACATAGGACTGGTGCCAACGCCCCAACAGGAGCTGCATATCCAGGATGTCCTGCTCCATTTATCTGCTGTTTAATGCTTCAACTGTTAAATTTATATGACATTGCACACCAATCATATGGCTGTACTTGACCTTAGCCTGCTGCCATTGATCACGATATGATAAAGATGGAATTTTATTCAGTTAAATGTCCAACAACAGCAATGTCCACGTCTGTCCTCCAGGGAAGCTGGTGGGGAAGAGTGACGGTCTAACCGAGCTCCTGCACATTCCCAACTCTGCCAAAGTTGTCAACATCAAGGAGCCACAGCCTGGTATATGGTCTATAAAGGTACATTTTTTGTTCTTTTTACCCAGACATGCGTGTGAAGTTCTCTAAAACGATTCCTTAGGTTTCAAAATGACTTACTGCAAAGCCCTCTGTTGGCTAGCCTTGAAGAGATGAGGTCACACGGCTGGCACCCCAGGAGGGAGCAGCACCAATCAGGAAGGCGCTTAAATTGAAATACTACAATCGTATATCAACTCACCCAGATACTGCAAAATTGTTTGACTTCCATGGAATTTGTCTTAAGAAGGAGGGAATTAACCCACGAATCAGAAAGAAAAAAATCATTAAGTCACACCGTAGCAACCTTTGTCACCGTTTAGGTCATTAGTGGACTTTACCTCGAGCCCTGCCATGCTTCTGTGTGAACATGAGCAGTGTCAAGTTCAACTGGCACAGTTGGAATTGTTGGCACCCCACAGTCGGCTAGACATGAAACAGGAACGCTGGGATTTTGGTGCTAGTTCTGCCAATGCCAGATGTTTGGAAATGACAAGCATTTTTGCATGGGTGATTTGTTGAGATGTTCAAAATGTTCCCCTCGGTGGAGATCCTCTGTGGACTCTATGCTAAGCCACTTTCCTGCAGGTCTTCGCGAAGTGGCCAAAGTGGAGAATAACGCATCACTGTATTTGCTTCCAACAGAAAGCAATGTTTAAATCTTTTACAATTAGCATATTCATACATTACATCTCCTTACATTTAGTGTAGTCTTTGACACCTTTGTTGATTGTTTTCACAGCATACTCGGGAAAGTTGATTCAGTTTTCAAATGCTGTTGTTGTTTTTGACAGTTTGACTTTTTGTGGGATTTGTTGAACATTTTCTTCTGGACTGATATACAGAAATGATGAACACATAGAGGACAAATATTCTAAGCACTCCCTAAAGTCCGTAGCCTCGTCTTTCAGGATGACTGCTGTTATTCATTGTGATTTCTTCCCATTTTCCTTCTGTGCTGTCCTATCTCAGCGTTTACTACCCTCAAGGTTCTCTTTCTGAGAGAAACCCTCAAACTTGCTCACGGTTTCCCTTATCTCATTCCTCGATGGACAAAACCCTTTTCCAGTCTCAGTCCCCACATCCTCTGTCTGGCATACACACTGAGAATATCTTCTCAACCGTAGCTGTGTTTCCCAGGCTAGCCAGAGAAATGCTGCACAGTGATTTCAGTGTTCTGCCATGCTAAGATTCAGCCAGATTAATGGCCCGTGACACTGCTGTGTACGGTTGCAGAGACAGAACGTGCAACAGGGGCTGTGATCTTTCATAATCTGCCCTGAATTGCTTGTTTGAATGTTCCTGGAAAGGTCACTCACCCTGCCAAAGCCTGTATGTTATTTTTTGCTGTGAAACATCGTAGCTCATGGGTTACTGGTCTGATTCTAGAACTCCTCTTGGAGCAAAGTGCACTGTACTTAATTCTGTAGGAGAAATTTAAGAAATGAGACTTAATCAACTGCAAAGCAATTTTATATGTTATTAAAATATATTCCAAAATTCCAACACAAAAATGACCTCAACTGACCTCTTATTGTCTTGTAGTGTCAACAACAAATAAAAAAATTGGCGCCTTTGGCAATCTTAATCAGTTATTGTTTGTTGCTGCAGATTACTTACGTATGCTGTCAGTCAGCGACATCTTATCATGCAGGTGTTATTCTTAGTTTTACTCTGTCATCCTGTGTCTGTGGATGTATTGCATAACTGGATATGTGTGTCAGAATACGTCGACAGCGCCGAGGGCCCTCGAGGTCAGACCTGCCAATAATGAGTGCAACTTGACTTCTTATTGAATTTTACAACCCATGATGACAGTTTGTGGAGACTGTAATTTCCAAAGCATGCAAGCAACTCATCGTAGATAGTGAACTGCCCGACCCCTCCTTCCCCCTTTTTCTGCTTTTAGCTTTCTTGCTGTCTCTGCTTTCATGCTGTGTTGCTTTGAGGAGATTAGCCAGTAATCCTGCAGAGCACAATTCATTTAATTTTATGATGTAACGAGCTGCTGTTATAACAGTAAGTGACATCTTCCAGTGTTTCTCCTTCTCATGGATTTAGATTGCATTTTACCCGTCATAAAGAGGCGTTTGATACAGTGTGCTGTGCTCCAAGGCCTGAACTTTTATTCAGTATACTGTAGATCAATGTTTATTCTAGATTAGATTCGGCCCATCAGGTTGGTCCACAATTGTTCCATGTACATGTCCAAAAGTGAAACGAAATTGATGACTTATAAAGAGGTTTGGGATTTATTCCTGAAATCAAGTGGACATGAATTCATTCAGTAGCTCAGCTCTCAACACCACGGCCAAGCTGTATGGGGGAGGGTTTTTACAATTTGATGGACAGAGCTAGGGAGAAGCTAAAGGTCTGGTCATAACAGAAAGTGCAAATAAATTCAGCTTGTCCCGGGTGTTTTCAGGGCATCATCTGGTAAATTTACCGATTTATTTCCAGTTAGCATCATAGGAAGAGGAAAAATCCAAATACCGGTAGTTGCACTTTTGGCAAGCCATGATGGGCTGGATAAACTAGGTCCACAGGCCACACGTGGCCCAGGGCCTGTTGCCCACTGTAGCCCATTTTTACTGTACCCAAAGCCAAAGCCGTGACATGAAGAGGAAATGGTAGTAGTAGACAAATAGCACCGGTAATAAACAGGTGTCCCTCTGTCTGGTAGGAAAAAGAACTGAATGTTCTTGTCCTCTATGAATTGAAGTGGAGCTTATCATCGGATCTTAGTCATAGTACATTTTACTCTTTTCATTCAAGGCAGTTGTAAAGCTAAAGCTTGATGTGTTGTGACTCAGCGACTGTGACACACTACCTGCGGTGAGGAGATTCCTCCCCTCGCCAACCTATATTTGACTTTAACTAGTCTGCCACCTTCAAAAGACGTCTGAGTGATGAAGACCGCAGACACTTATCATAGCTAACTGATTACACTGGAGGTTTTTGTCTAATTAAAGTATGACTGTCTGGCTAAATGGATCATCTTTGTTTTGCAGTTGTGTTTTTCACAGGAGTGGATGTTTCATCCACTCTTATGTTGTTGGACAGTCATACTTCAATAACCTGTTTCAGTGAGTGTTAGGAAAACAAAAGCCTGGTTAACTGAACGCAACAAACATCTAGTCAAAAAAAAAAGCCCTAACAAAGAGGACCACTTTTTCTTTTCTTCTCACACAGACCTCTAGTGAAGGAAGACATTCAGTTCGCATCTCTGGTCTCAGCACTATAGATTTCCGGGCAGGGTTTTCTAGAAAACCCACGCTGGACTTCAAGAAGACCATCAGCAGACCAGTTCAAGGTCAGTGGGGTCAGCCAAGTTGTACAACAGCCAGCAGCTGTTGTTATAAATTCAGTGGGTATCCATCTCACTGAGTAGCAACGTTACGCAGCCTAAGATGTTTTGAATCATCATTCCAGGTATTCCCACGTACATCCTCCTGAACACAACGGGCATCTCCCATCCTGCTCGCGCTGATAGGCTTGAGCTCCTGTCAATCACGGGAGATGTGATCAAAACCTTGCCCATCCGTTACTACCCTGCGCGTGAGCCGTATGGCCTGTGGAACATCACCGACTTCATCCCGCCAAATGAGGCCTTCTTCCTAAGGGTGACAGGATATGATCGAGATAGTTTCGTGTTCCAGAGAGTCTCCAGCGTTTCCTTCTCAAGTATCATACCTGGTCAGTATGGCAGACCATTGTTTATATTGTTTTCCTCTGATTGGTCAGATACCTGGATTTTTCATGTTTCTGCCGTTTTATTGATCAGATGCTCCCAAGGTGTCGATGCCAGCCAAAACCCCGGGTTACTACCTTCAAAAAGGGACAATTGTCTGCCAGGTAGAGAGCCTGATCCCCTTTACCCTGCGCTTCACCAGAGATGGAAGACGACTTGGAGTGGACCAACTTTTCAGGTATGCAGGATTGGACCGAGGGTGAAGGAGAGGACCAGGGAGATTCATTGGCTGGTATACAAAAACTTTTAAATGTGAAACAGAGTCTACACTTACAGGCAGGTGTTGACAATCCGTGAATCTTTCAAAAACACATTCTACTTCCAAAACTATCTACAGAGGATTGATATTTGAAATCTGTTTTGCATGATTGTGCAAAATGCTACATGTTACTTTGATTCCCCACTGCTCTCTGAACAAGTAAACGTCACCTGTGCCACAAATGTAAGCAAAGGCACCATTGCCCACCAAACTTCCAACAGCATTTACTCTCAAGGTTTGATGTCGTCTCAAGGTTTCTTCCGACCACCACAAAGGTTCATCTTACAATGTCTTTGATTCCAGAGAATCTGCCAGTGCTTCATTGGACATAGACCAGGTTACTCTAAAGGACGAGGACTACTATGAGTGTATCGCCATCAGCAACGCTGGAACAGGAAGGGCTCGCACGTTTCTGGATGTATCAGGTAGTAGTTAATTGTATTACTGGAGTTAACTGTGCGTTATACCAAATAATATGCAATTGTTCATCTAAATTACTAAATTACTACTGTTTCATATGTTTTACCTGGGCAGGTAATCCTCAACAGTATGTAATAATTGTTCATACAGTGTGTCAGCATGGTTTCCATTCTTGCACTGGATACCACCCGTCTCAAAGTATAAATATTGCAAATGGGTGCCTAAATATCCAGTATGTTTCTGATGGCCACTGTGATTTGTGTCATATATCCCCTAAATGTCGGTTAGCTTAAGTGTGGCAAGGGTGAAGTGTCAGTGTTCCGACTGTAGTTAATGGCTCATGGTGGGCAAGCCATCATGAACTAGAACTGTCAGAAAGGAATGTGCAGTACCACGGGACTGGCAAGCATTACACTGTCAGCGAGGTAATTACAGTGTGATGGATCTGCTGTACTCACAGGCCAGCCAGCCATTGAACTTATTGTCTTTAATGTGCTGTATCATGAAAGCACTTGAAACACTCATATATACACTCAAGCAGAATACCTCAGGTGAAATTGTGCGGCAACTACAACAGCAACGTTTACGTCATGCTCAGTATGCTTACACACACACAAACGTACACACTACTGACCTCACTAACACTGAACTGAATGCACAACAGCATATGGTTGGAATCCAAGCGGTGGGTTTGGATTTGATTAAGATGAGGGTCTCTCCCATGCAGAGACCCTTTGTGGTGGCAGCATCAAGACAGTGAAGAATGTGACCTTAACTCAAAATATGCAGCAGTTGTGAAGGGTTTATGTTCCCCTGTAAGTGTGTGTGCACACATATACTTATATCTGTGTGTGTGTGTGTGTGTGTGTGTGTGTGTATGTGTGTAGTATAAACATGTATGTAAATATACATACATGTTTACATACACGTATACTTGTATACATGTATGGATCATACTGACGCATGTTCACACAAAAACAAATATTTTATACATTTCCGTGGGTGTACAGTTATAATGCGACATACAGTACATATGTACATTCATACATAGGTATTTAATTCCAATTAATTTCTGATAAAATCACAAATAAAACATTAATGATCCCACTAATAAATCATTCAAGTATCTTGAATGGATGTGAGTGCCACTACCTGCCTATTGAATCACATGACTTTTAGTGAACTCTAAATAGATGGATAAACAGAGAGACTAATGATGAGGTTGGACAGAGACTGTTTGGATGGACACTTGGGTTGATGTCCCGGCTCTGAGCCATTCAAAGACACCCAGAGTTCTAAGCCACTGTTGTTGTGCTGTTTTTGTGTGAAGTCATCATCTTGCAGTCAGAAGGTGAATCTCTGGACTCTGTGTTTTGATGCTGGTTTGCACTTCAACTGAAGGCCTGTGCTCGGATTTGATAGCATAAATCACCTCCAACCAATTCCATTCAGGGCAGCAGGAGTCCAATCAATGTGTAGGAATAACATAATGACTATCAATACCAATTGGATACACCTTGACGTCATTCAGAGTGTGACGGCAAAGTGTCTTTGTTATCACGTGGATCCTTTTCATTTATTTAAGATGTTTCACAGATATTGGCAAAAACAATCATTTTACAGCAAGTAAATTACAAGCATGTACATGACATACATGTTGACAAGCGTGACATTCTCAGTCTTATTAAACCAAGGGCTCAATAGAGTTTGTAAATGACTTGGTTGTCTCCAAAGCTATGAATCCTGTGGAATACTTGTCAGCAAAAGCACGCTTGACCCGCATTCTGAGATATTCTGCAGTGCTCTGTCCTGTCGCAAATGTTTTCACGATCTGTCTCTTATCTCAAATGTTGAGTTCCAAACTAAGTTTCCAGCTTCATGCAATTCACCTGAGGGTCATTAAGCTGACGAATGTCATATAGAGAGAAAGACCTTCGAGAAATATTTGATGTTTTGTGACGCCGAAACGAGACGCTGGGAGCCAAACAGATCTTTGCAACATGCTACGGCCATAATTCACTTCCTCTGTTGCTCTGTCCTCTTGGGCTGAAAGCGTAGTTTGACTGGACTTCCCTGTTGCCTTGAAGAAAATTTCTTACTCTTGCTAATTCACCTTTTTTGCCATTTATTTGTGAGCTATTGTGTGAAAATAGTCCCGCCGCAGGCCTCCACATCTGTCACTTGCCAGAATTATGTCAACCACGCCTAGCAAGCCTTGCTGAAAGTCCTACCTTACTTTTTCTCCCTCTTTCTCTCTGTCACTTTTTTATCTCATTAGTTTTTTCCTGTGTCGTAACTCTGGCTTGTCTCTAGCAGGTGATAGATGATGTAGACAAGCTAAAGGAATGGGCACGTCTTAGAGGAGTGATGCTGATGGCTGGAAAGAGGAAAACTAAAGGGCAAACGAGATCAGCAGAGTTGTCATGGCGTGCAAACATCCTCAGGGCAATTCTGTTTCCTCCACACTGTCATGAAGGACGACGGCTATAAAGCAGATGACGAATTTGGTCTTGCATTGAATATGAAATGTTGGCAAATTGCTCTGCAGGTAGAATTGATGCATATTTCATGCTGTGTACTTGCAAACAGAGCCTCCACCAGCGGTCACAGTCGATGGGAACGCCACGGCTTCCCCGGGATCGCATGCCATCCTCACCTGCCACGTGGTCAGCACGGTCGCCTTCAACCTTACCTGGCTGAGAGGGGGTGAAGATGCTCGCTTCAATCGCCACGTGAGAGTCCTGACCAATCTGTCCCTGGAGGTTTCTGCTGTTACCCCAGACCACGCGGGATGGTATATGTGCGTCGCCGTCAACGAGGGAGGGACGACGGTTGGCCGAGTGTACCTAACCGTGCAAGGTGGGGAATTGTTTATATCTGTTAGATCTAGCACTCTGATCACACCACAAAAAAGTACCTTGACTTAACTTAAGAGGAAGCAAAAATAAGAACCAGAATTCAAATGATATTTGAAATAAAAAATCTGAGTAAAAAAATCTAAACTTAAACTTATTTTACTTTAATTGCTCACATTCAACAGGTTGCTCAAGTTTTGCCAAGAGTGTGTACATATGAATGTGTTTCAAGTGTGTGTGTGTGCGCGTGCCTGCTTCTTGTGTCTGATTTACGGCGTGGGGAAACATGACTCTTGGCAAAAACAACAGCCTCCCCAAACACACAATTGTCTCCCTGGTGTCCCCCTTCCACCTCCCTACTTCGAATTTTTCACCATCATGCTTACAAGATGTGTGAAAATTATTCATCGAGATTCTCTCGTGCATCTCTGAAGTAGGACCATTCATCTCCTCGTGGCTTTTATGGTCCATTTCCAAACGTCTCACTAACTTACCCTGAATCAGAGATGCTCATACCGGACCAAAGGGAAGTTGGCCAGCACTACACAGCCTGGAAATGATCCAGAAGTACGAATGGCTTAGAGTAGATAATTCCTGAAATGTGTCCTTTGGGGGAAGTTGGATTTACTGCATTTAACTAATGTGACGGTACAGAGAAATACTTCTCTTGATTGTTTGAAAGATTTGCGGTGGTGGTACGGAGTCACCTTGATGACGCAGTTGGAGAGCCGGGAAGCTTTAATTCCTGTGCTGTTGACAAGTTTGGAGAACAGCTCTGTCATTTGTCTTGTCTCAGCGAGTGATGAGTCAGTTGATCGACCCTAAAACACTCAAACACAGTCTGCGGACGCCAGTCTCACAACACTCTCGTCCTCTGTCCTCACATTTCACGTTACCCTCTTCCTATTCAAGTTACAAGATTTTCTTTTCGTTGCTGTTATGACATTTCTTTGTCCGTTCCTTGTCTTTCTGCCTTTCCCTCTCTCTGTCCCTCTCTCTCTTTGTCTACCCGTCTCTCTCAAACAGCTGTCAGCAAGCCCCGGGGCTTTCTAATCACAGTCCCATCCTAGTCATTAGTCTCGCTTTGAAGTGGTCCCGCGTCTGCTGACACCTTGTAACGCTTGGACAGCTCGCGGAGGGACAAAGACAGGGATGACGGATTGATAGAGAGAGACAGATGGGCAGGGAACGTAGGGGAGAGGTAGAGAGAGACATGCCTCGCGAGAGGGAAGGGTTGTCAAGGCAGACCCGGGTCTTGATGAAGAAGATGATTGTGTCTCGCGCCTACTGCTGTATAAGAGAGGAAGAATTGTTCCCCACGTCAGGACTTTCTAAGACGCTGAAGTCAGGGTTCCCCCTTCCATGCCCTACTTCCATGGGGCCAGGCGACCTGGGGTGAGGGTGAGGCAGGTGATGAGGCTATAAATGGAAAGGGGAAAGACCAACACAGTTGTTCTGAAGTTCAGTTGTTCACCCCTCACCATGTACAGCTCGTACATCAAGCGGCCTGGGTCGACCTGGATACAGTTGTTGTGGAATGTTTCAATTCGTTTCAAGTCAGTTTCGCAATAAATCAAATATTTGCTTTTAATATATTGCCAGCATCTGGTCCGAGCCTTGTGTATCCTCTCAATGTGTGTGTGTGTGTGTGTGTTTGTGTGAGTATGGGAATAGTTGTAACACCTGTGGCGATTACTATACATTCCTTCACACCTACTCTGCCTTTTTCGCCCGGTTGGCCCCTTGGAGCTGTCAATGTCTCATGGAAAAAACTCATCAGCTTGTCTCACTGTCTTTGAACTGAAGAGGGATCACCTTGATTTGATTGAATATCTTCTGTAGTCTCCTCCAATACATCTTCTGTCTTGGCCCGAAAGGACGTCTATCTCTGTGTTGCAAAAGCTATTTTGGCATCAGAGATTCTTCAGAAAAAATAGGCCCATGTTGTGAATCACACAGAGAAAATAGTATCAGATCAGGTTTGGATTCAGTATAACAAGGAGGAAAACTATTGGGAAACACGAGCCATGAAACCTTATTAGTAGGTTAGAACAGGCATTGCTCTGCTTTATCACTCACCAACTTAGCCTGTCCAGAGATCGTAGAGATTCATGTTCGGTTAGTTCTTGAGAGAAATTTACAAGCATCTCTGGCCTACGTGAAGCAATGCAATATATAGATGCGATGGCTTGAGTACTTGTCCAACATCAGCTCAAGCCAACATCACTGGCTGGAACACTCTCACAGACAAATACAAAATGAAGCACAAATGTTGATGCCAATAATCGACTTGACTCAACTAACCTTGATTTGCTGAATCATCTGGCCTCTGTTGTACATTTTGGCACAAATCGCTCCATCTTGATTTATTTTATCGCTCCTCGATGCTTTTGTAGAGACACCGAGGGTGTCCGTGGAGCCTCGCAACCAGACATTCACAACAGGGCAGGAAGTGAGAATTCGGTGCTCTGCCACTGGTTACCCTGCTCCCCGTCTGGTGTGGAGTCACAATGATATGTTCATCATGGCGTCCAGCAGGTGATGATGGACAAAGTCAGCAAGTTGGATTTTTTGGAGCAATTTTTTAAATGCTACCTTGCTGTTCAGATACAGGATGAGTCCCGATGGCAGCCTGCTCATCAGGAACGCCGAGCAGAGGGATGGAGGTCTGTATGGCTGCCTGGCCAGCAACCAGGCAGGTACTGACGTGATGACCGCCATCGTTACATATATTGGTGAGTACAATCCCGCGTCTCCTAGACAATATTGTCAAGGTACCTGCATATTTATTAGTTTGTCAATTCTCATTTTGCTAGAATCTCCTGTGGTCACTGTGGCACTGAGCGAGATCCTAGTTGGTATTGGTGAAGTCACAGTGATGGCTTGCTCAGCGTCCGGAGTTCCTCAGCCTCAGATAAGGTGGTACAAA
>OMPJ01010199.1:18482-30722 GCA_900312935.1 Carapus acus
CGGCACCCGCCTCTTCAACAGACCCCACGCACACAGCATCGTCACCCAGACCGGCAGTGATTTGCATATCACAAGTGAGTTACAGCAATACAAGTGCATAAATTTAAGACAAAGGCACGAGACAGAGATAGACACAGACACACTTGGACACACACTGACACACACACACACACACGTCTGTATTTGTAACCTTGTGCCTTTTTCTCAGACCTGTGGGTGGAGGACGATGCTGTATATGTGTGTGAGGCCAGCAACCACTTTGGCAGCGTTGAGACCCAAGCCAGTATCACTGTGACTGGACTAGGTAAGGGAGTGTGTGAGGGAGTTTGTGGGCATGAGGGAGGGAGAGAGAGACTTTCACTTCTAAAGATGAATTTTGTACAAACAGACCTACACGTGCATGGCTAGATTCATTTTCTGTTTTTTACTGCTGAAAGAGTGTGTGTTTGTATGTGTGTGTGTGTCTGTGTGTTTGTGTGTGTGTGTGTACGCGCGCGTGTCTGTTTCCGTCTTGACGTGCGAGTGTGAGTTCATTAGCACATTTCAGAGGGTGTGTTTGAACACGTGTGCCTTGTTAACCCACCTTTCTTCGCTTGAAGCACACTAGGACATTATTTGTAGGCCAAAGGTTAGAAGGTGGTGACACACCCAGCTGACATTAGATTGCTGCCCCACCACTCCATTTTCCAATCGAGAAATACACACACTCACACACACACTCATTTACACATACAAGTCTAAAGAGACACAAAGTCATCTGTATTGAGAGTAAACAAAACTCAATCAGAATTCAAAATGTATATTTTCTTCTCTACTCCTGTCAGAAAAAGACCTGGCAAGCTCTGATATGTCAGATGGTTACAGATATTAACATTTTTCCCCATACTGGTTCAGAATCTGAGAGCGATCCTGTGGCACTAAGATATAATCATCTGTAGGGAAATTGCATCTTTACACTTAAAGCCTCAATTAAGCCCAGACAGCTCAACAGGAATGGAAACATAGACCATTCCACGTAACATGTGGAAAACCATGTAAAGTTCACTGTATGTGTATGTGACGCTGTACATTGGGACACAATTATCCTTGCATACTTTCCATTGGTATTTTGCGCTGCGATTATTGCATTTTTGATTTCTGTCCATTGCGAAAAATAAATAAAAAGCAGATTCTTGATAGTATTTGTACAAATAGCACAAGTAGTATTGTTGAGTTGCTTTCGGATATAATCTTGAAAAATATTTTGTTGTGTCGGTCATCTCAAAACAAATACAAGAATGTGTGTTGGCTGGGTGTAAGTGGTATCAGCACAAGCATACTTTTAGTGTTTTTCCTCATGTTGCAGTTTCGTCATGTTTTGGTGTGGTTGCGCATTTTTGAAGCAGTGTGAATCATGCCTCTTTGTGTCCCAGTCTCCCTGCTGTTGTCATTCGTGTTTCTCCTTGCTGTCTGGATGTCTGCAGTCACACCCGTCATAGCTGTGAGTCCAAGCGTGCTCAGTGTCATCGAGGGCCAGCAGGTCACTCTGCCCTGTGTGCTACTGGCTGGGAATCCGCTTCCTGAGCGACAGTGGCTACACAACTATGGCCTTGTGAGGATACACACACACACACACACACGACAATGTACAATGCACTTGAATTTTTCAAGATAATGACCAAAATTATTTAGACTGATATCTAAGCATGTGTGCATCCCAATGCCAGGTGAGCTCCGACGAGTACCTGACGGTGAGGAAGGACGGCAGCCTGCATATTGAAAGAGTTCGGCTGGATGACGCGGGCGACTACACCTGTTTGGCCGAGAACTCGGTTGGGGCCACCAACCACACCACCACGCTTAATGTTTACGGTAGCAGCCACAAACACAAAGCACAACGTCCGGTGTTGACTGGGTAGAGCACTAACTGAATGGGTTGTGTAGTCATGGCTTCTCTCGTGTCATAACTAGCTATGTATATGTGTGTGTGTAATGAGTATAATTTGATTCCTGCGCTGCTGCTCCATTTGGGCTTTTACCTCCGGAATAGGATTATACTGGGGGTTGCAGAAAACCAGGAGCAGGCACATTTAGTGGCAGTGTTTTAGGGGGAAAAACGTGTTCTGCATTTATGCCTGTATCGGCCAAATTCCAGCATCACTAATGAGAATTGTTAGTGGGATGAGATGCCAGAATGAGCTGGCATTGTAGGGCACAAGCTATCCAGTTTCAGGTGATAATTAACTTGACCAAAACCCACAAGAGGTACTTTCCATACTCAAAATTCCTAGCGAGACAAAATACCTAAGACCTGCAAAAATCCTGCATGCAGTAGATGCCACCATGCAATGATAGAGGCAGACACAGTGACATTTGGAACAAGTTAACACTGTCATGTTTAAGAGTGAGTATGCTGAGTTTTGGAAGTGTCTTGCAGAGTAAAATGTTTTGTGTTGTATTTCACACAAATGGCTCTCTCTCCATTATAATTCAATCTACAAAAATTCCCCCAAACAAATACATTTTGATGCAGGCATTGATGAGGAAGGAAAGTACCTCAACTAACAGGAGTCACTTTTTTGTGTTCCTGAGATGTCATTAGCTTCTTCATTGACACAAATCAAATGCATGCATGTGCACCAACTTCACTGGGTCTCTATTTTCAATTTCCATTTCCAGTGATTCCTGTCATCCAGCATGGCCCACAGGTGTTCAGCACCATTGAGGCTTCACCTATCTCCCTGCCTTGCCGTGCCAGTGGAGTCCCCGACCCAGACATCACGTGGTCAAAGGTCTGACATCCCGTAAAACCGCTTAAGAAATCAGTAGAGGTCCAGCAGTCAGAATTGGATTCACTAGTTTGAATTGCCACTCTCCAATGATTGGCACACAGCAGAAGATCATCTACTATCTATCTGTTGTCAGTCTGGTGTTTCTAAGTGTGTTCCTTTCTCACACATCTCTTGTTGTGGGTCCCCCTGTTCAATTTTTACCAGTGGTTCCTCAGACTTGTAAAAGTAAACGGGGCTGCTGGGAGGGGAAACCAGAACATTCTCCACTAGTTAGAATGGGACTCTGCGGTTGTCCAGTGAGCTCATATCATCTCCACTGGGAGGGTGTACAGCTCCTCCCTTTGCCTCATACTTAATCACCCCCAATTCAGACTCAGTGAGATCACATCTCACTTCACGCTTCGCTCCATTTCTCGAAACAGCAGCCGAGAAACCGCAATGAGTAGGTCAACACCCAGTCCCTGGGCCTCATCCGAGTGTTAATAAAAGCTGAGCTAATGAATTGAACTCTGGCCCTGTCCTTTCCCCCTGCTGTAATTTGGTTTGTAGGGTGGGAAGCTGCTAAACTTGGGTGGTCCAGAATTCTCCCTCGACTCGGATGGGAGCCTCCGTATTGCCTCCCCCTCTGGAGATGAGACCGGGGATTTCATCTGCACAGCTACTAATGCTGCTGGCTATGCCTCCCGAAAGGTTCAGCTCACGGTCTATGGTAAGAAGACAGCGTTTTGATTTCAGAGGACAGTTAATATGTCAACAGTGAAAGTGTGTCTACGTCTGATGAAAACCTTTGACCTTCCTCCATGGCATTTTTGTGTGCATGTGCAGTTCGCCCCAGATCCACTGGTAATGGCGAAGGGGAATCGGCAGAGCCATTCAAAATGTCAGTGATTGAGGGTGAGGAGGCCATTATGCCTTGTCAGGTTCACAGCGTCCCACCTCCCTCCATTACCTGGGCCAAGGAGAGGCAGCTCATCTCCCCATTCTCCTCCAGGTGTGCTATTTTGTTGGTTGCACCTCATGCAAAAGGTTATTCTTTTTCCATTGATGGTGAATAAGTATTTGGTGTTGTTTCTTTAAGTGCATATAACAGTTTTCTTTGTAATTTGTTATCGGCTGCATGCCCACCAGAACCAACACATTTGTTTGCTTGTATGTTTGCATTTTTGGAAATGGATGAACATGTGCAAGAATTGGTGGATAAATCGATGTGTCGTAGTGAAGAATGATAACTGTGGCTGTGTGTGTGTGTGTGTCTGTGTCTGTATCTGTGTGTGTGTTTGTCCCAGACACACCCAGCTTCCCTCTGGCTCCATGAAGATCTTAGAGACCAGAGTGTCAGACAGTGGGCTATATGTGTGTATTGCCACGAACATTGCTGGCAACCTCACACAGTCCATTGAGCTTAATGTTTTGGGTAAGGTTGAAAACGCACTCACACACACACACACAAACACACACACACACACACACACACACACCATGAAAGAAGGTAGAGGGAATTTTCACAGTTTTGAAGTCCTGATGGGTACATTTGAGGTCTTGATAGGTAATCTCAAAATGATTTTTTTTTGTACTATATCACTGCACTGCCTTCTCCCTAGTGCCCCCCACCATCCAAGCAGGCCCAAAGGTCATCAAAGTACAAGTGGGCGACCCTGTGGAGCTGCTCTGTGTGGTTCATGGGGTCCCTGAGCCCACTCTGATCTGGACAAAGGAGGGAAAGAGCTACCCGGTGTCACCCGATGGCAGCCTGTCACTCAGTCATGTGGGGCTGGAGGATGAAGGGACCTACACCTGCACAGCGTCCAACATCGCGGGCCGAGACGAAGCGCACGTTCAGCTTCTGGTTCAAAGTGAGGCTTAGACAATGAGACAATAACAAGCAAAGACGTTTTTGTCTGTAGTTAATGGCAATAGAGGTTTTATTGTAAGATTTCATGGTGTTTGTGTGTTTTTTCAGTGCCACCAGTAGTGGAGATTCTGGAACCCCCCTTCAATAGCCCCCTACAGGAGAGAGTTGCAAACCAACGCATTGCCTTCCCTTGCCCTGCCAAAGGTTCTGCACTTCACCTGGTCTTTGTTCAGTTTTCTGTGACACAACATTGAGTCCACAAATCAAATTCTTCTTTCACTCTCCCTGTTGATGTTTACATTTAATTGTTTTGAATCTTTCTGCCTCCCAGGTCTTCCCAAGCCAATCATCCGGTGGTTGCGCAATGGCCAGGAACTAACTGGTAATGAGCCTGGTGTGTCCATCCTAGAGGACGGCACACTGTTGATTCTGGCCTCTTTGTCCCCGCTGGATAATGGAGAGTACATGTGCGAAGCTGCCAATGATGCAGGCTCCACAGAGAGAAAGTACCAGCTTAAAGTCAATGGTTAGTAACCTAAGTGGTGCTCACAAATGTTATTAAACTTCCCTGTATTTGTTTTTGGAACTACCCACTGGGCCCCTGTAACATTGTTTCCAACATCACTGTGAAAATTCGGTCAGTCGGTCAGTCAGTCACATTGTGGTGTTTGAACTTCTCTGCAGTGCCTCCGGATTTCCGTGACAATCAAACCCCAGGTAACGTGTCAGTGGTGCTGAGTCAGCCAACCAATCTGGTGTGTGACGTGACTGGAAGTCCGGCCCCTGTTATCACCTGGTACAGAGAAGGACGCCCTGTAGGTGAAACCTCTTTGGATCACAAGTCATCTCAAAAGCAGACTAAAAATATGAATAATATCTTATCTTTTTGCATCATGTGACTGAAATATGTAAGATCTATGCTAAAAAAAAGGTGTCACAGAGAACAAAATCATCTCTGATAATAATTTCGGAACTTCATGGCTCTGTGTGTATGTGCCAAGGATGTGTGTGTTGCATAATCACTCAGTTATCTAAATCCTTAAATTGAAAGTGATCCAAAGCTAAATTCTCCGCATTCATGTCATCTAATTGGCTATAATCAAAACTAGAGAACCACTGATCTCCTTTATGCTTTTTAGATTGGATTTGTCAGTTGAAATACGTTTAGTGCAGACTGCACATGTTTTGTAGCAGATTGAAATCTGCAGCTGATTTATGTAGATACTTTTATGGTGATGTCTGAAAATTGGCTGCATCGTGTTTCTTCGAGGATCTGTACTGTAACTCATTGTGCGAGGCCATATGATATTATTTATTTGTGCTTATTCACAGATTGTTAACAGTAACAGCGTCCAGATCCTTGACCAAGGGAAAACTTTGAGGCTTCTGCAAGCGGACATAGCAGATGCCGGTAGCTACAGCTGTAAAGCTATCAACATCGCAGGCAGCACAGAGAAAGATTTCTTCCTGGATGTGTTAGGTAGGTTTGGAAATGTTGTCATTTGCAACTGGCAAGTATTTTTGTTGGAGAAGTAGCACACAACTACACTCTTAACCTATTACACCTTCCAGTGCCCCCTACGATCACAGGATCAAGCTCACCTAACGATGTTTCAGCCATTCTCAAACAAGAGGTCACTCTGGAGTGCAAAGTAAAGGGAGTTCCCTTCCCTACAATCCAGTGGTATAAAGACAGAAAGTAAGCATCTACAATTCTGGGACTTGCACAGCAGCTGATATGTGAACAGAGTTTGCAAACCGTCTCTCCTCCCCCTCCTCCAAATGTCTCTCCAGATTGTTGTTTCTAGGCGATCCCAACTTTGAGCTCACCAACAGGGGTCAGATTTTAAGGATAAAAAGCGCTCGGCTCGGTGATCAGGCACAATACCAGTGTAGTGTTGTCAACAACGCTGGCAAACAGTCAAAGGACTTCAACCTTAGTGTCTACGGTGAGTGAATAGGAAATCCAAAGATTTCTTTTCTTGCTCCTACTTTTTCAAATGTTTTCAATAAAAGTCTCACTCTGTTTTCTCCTTGTCTGTCCAGTTCCCCCATCCATCAAAGGTGCAAACATAACCACAGAGGTGACAGCCCTATTGGACACAGCGGTAACACTGGAGTGTGAAGTGCGTGGCGTTCCGCTACCCTCCATCACCTGGTACCGAAACGGAGAGGTCATCCTCTCCAGCCGCCAGGCCCAGTATGTGGAGCGAGGTCACTACCTTAAGATCCCTCGTGCTCAGGCGTCAGATGCTGGCCAATATGCCTGCAAAGTGTCCAGCGTGGCAGGGACAGCTGAGAAGACCTATGATCTGGATGTCTACTGTAAGAACCACGATGCAGCGGTCTACAATATCAGTTGGGACAAAAAGCTTGCAGTTCTCAACTGCTAAATTTTTATAGAAAAAATCTTACTGCAACCCTCATCTCCCCGATCCTTTATTCGTCTTTGTACCTTTTGTCTCCCTCAGTGCCACCCACCATACCGGGAGGAGATGTTGGCCCCACAGAGAAGAAAGTTGTCCTAAGCAAGGCACTGATCCTAGACTGTGAGGCAGTGGGGCACCCGCCGCCATCCCTTACCTGGCTGAAGGACGGAGTCCCAGTGCGGGATGGGGAGAGTGTCCGAGTCCTCCAAGGGGGAAGACAAATTGAAATTCTCTCGGCCACCGTCTCAGATTCGGGTCGCTATGCCTGTGTGGCGACCAGCATCGCTGGTGAGAAGGAGGTCACATATGATGTCAGTGTTTTAGGTAAGTAACAAAAAAATCTTAATTTTTTCCATTTGCCAATGTGCATATTTACCTCAGTCACAAACTGTGAAAAGAGGACCGTTGTCGGCAGGATTCTTACCCTACGCAGGGAGACCCCAATGGATTTCTAGCCCATCGCCTTTATTCGGCCACATCAACTGCTGTGCTTTCAGCATGTGACCAAGAAACTTGTGTCAGCACATACTTGGCCTTTCCCCTGGGGATCAGACCCCTGCCTCCTCATTGAGGGTCCCCGTGTTCACCAAATGAAAAGTAACAGACCCTCATTTTACCTGCAAAGCCTTTGTGCCGTAAAGTCATCATGGTCAACAGAGAGAAAAGATTGTCAAAGCAGAAACAACACATTATACCACAGTGTCAACTGAATGGAACTTCGTTGAGGAGAATGAACTGACGTTGTCGGCAGGATTCGAACCTGCGCGGGGAGACCCCAATGGATTTCTAGTCCATCGCCTTAACCACTCGGCCACGACAACCTCTGTCGTTTCAAAAGTCGACCATGCGAATTGTGTCAGCTGTAACATTGGTTTTCTCGTGGGAAGCAGACACCTGCCTCCATACTGAGGCTCCTTGTTTGCGCCTGATGCAATGTAACAAACTAGTTGCCATAAAGTCAACATGGTCACTAAAAAGAAAAGATGGTCAGAACAAAAAGAAGACGTTGTGGCACAGTGACAGTCCAATGGAACTTCACTGATGAAAAGGTACTTCCGTTGTCGGCAGGATTTGAACTTGCGCGGGGAGACCCCAATGGATTTCTAGTCCATCGCCTTAACCACTCGGCCACGACAACTACTGTCTTGTGAAGATGTCATCATTGAAAGTGTTTCAGCAGAAACTTGGCCTTTTCTGTTGGAAGCAGACTAATCCACCTGACGTAATGCAACAGGCCTTCATTTTTCCTGCACAGCGTAGATGCCATAAAGTCATCGTGGTCACCAAAAACAAAAGATGGTCATAACAAAATGTTGTGCCAGTCCAATCGAACTTGACTGAGGAAGTGGTACTCTCGTTGTCGGCAGGATTTGAACCTGCGCGGGGAGACCCCAATGGATTTCAAGTCCATCGCCTTAACCACTCGACCACGACAACTGCTGTCCTTCCAAAAGTCGACCATGCGAATTGTCTCAGCTGTAACATTGGTTTTCCCCGAGGGAAGCAGACACCTGCCTCCATACTGAGGCTCCTTGTGTGCGCTTGATGCAATGTAACAGTCTAGGTGCCATAAAGTCAACATGGTCACTAAAAAGAAAAGATGGTCAAAACAAAAAGAAGACGTTGTGGCACAGTGACAATCCAATGGAACTTCACTGATGAAAAGGTAATTACGTTGTCGGCAGGACTCGAACCTGCGCGGGGAGACCCCAACGGATTTCTAGTCCATCGCCTTAACCACTCGGCCACGACAACTTCTGTCTTGTCGAAATGTCACCATTGAAAGTGTTTCAGCAGTAACTTGGCCTTTTCTGTTGGAAGCAGACTAATCCACCTGACGTAATGCAACAGGCCTTCATTTTTCCTGCACAGCCTAGGTGCCATAAAGTCATCGTGGTGACCAAAAACAAAAGATGGTCATAACAAAATTTTGCACAAGTCCAATTGAACTTGACTGAGGAAAAGGTACCTACGTTGTCGGCAGGATTCGAACCTGCGCGGGGAGACCCCAATGGATTTCTAGTCCATCGCCTTAACCGCTCGGCCACGACAACTGCTGTCCTTCCAAAAGTCTACCATCTGAATTGTGTCAGCTGTAACATTGGTTTTCCCATGGGAAGCAGACACCTGCCCCCATACTGAGGCTCCTTGTTTGCGCCTGATGCATTGTAACAGTCTAGGTGCCATAAAGTCAATATGGTTACTAAAAAGAAAAGATGGTCAAAACAAAAAGGTGTTGTATCACAGTGGCAGTCCAGTGGAACTTCACTGATGAAAAGGTACTTCCGTTGTCGGCAGGATTCGAACCTGCGCGGGGAGACCCCAATGGATTTCTAGTCCATCGCCTTAACCACTCGGCCACGACAACTGCTGTGCTTCTAAAAGTGGACCATGCAAATTGTGTCAGCTGTAACATGGGCTTTCCCGTGGGAAGCCGACACCTGCTGCCTCACTGAGGTTCCACATGTCCTCCTGATCTAATGTAACTCTAACAGGTTTTGATTTCAACCGCACTCCCTAGGTGCCATAAAGCTGTTATGGTCACTGAAAGAAAATGTGGTCGAAACAAAAACACATTGCTCAGTATTATCAGCTTTAGCATCAGTGGACCATCTCTGATGAAATGCTACATGCGTTGTCGGCAGGATTCGAACCTGCGCGG
The DNA here is from genome assembly GCA_900312935.1 of Carapus acus. Taxonomy (NCBI): domain Eukaryota; kingdom Metazoa; phylum Chordata; class Actinopteri; order Ophidiiformes; family Carapidae; genus Carapus; species Carapus acus. The sequence continues at coordinate 28,197 of OMPJ01010199.1, forward strand.
GGAGACCCCAATGGATTTCTAGTCCATCGCCTTAACCACTCGGCCACGACAACTGCTACAGTAGTACTTTAGAACTTATTGAGCACGAGATCTCACCTATGTGTATGGCTAAGCACCAAATGAAGTTATTTTTTTCCTTGAGCCATCTGTTCCAACAACTCACACAGGGTGAAATACAGGCTGCAATTTTGACCTATATTATTATATTATATCATTATATTGTCTATTTCCGACCATTATTAACCAGGAGGAAAACAGATTATATGATGGTATCTGCATTAAACGTACCTACGTTAACTCTCCTTCTCAGTACCTCCGTTCATTGATAGAGGGGACGAAACGACAGAAACCACAGTGATTCTGAACACCCCTCTGGAGCTGGAATGTCAAGCTAGTGGAAGCCCGACGCCTACCATCACGTAAGACCATCGCAGACATGCAAACACACAGGGCAAGGACACACACACTCGCTCTAAACATCTCCATCACCCTCTCCAGGTGGTTTAAGGATGGAAAACCACTGCGGCAGGGCTTGGGGTTGCGGATTGCCTCCAATGGTCGACGGCTGATTGTATCCCGTGTCCAGATCTCCGACACAGCTCGCTTTCAGTGTGTGGCCTCCAACGAAGCCGGCGATCATGAGAGAGACTTCACTGTGGTCGTTCATGGTGAACATCTGCTCACTGTTACAGCCATTTCAGAGGAATAATTGTTAAATTATCAAAGTCTGATTTAATCATATTTGACGCATCTGTGTAGTTCCCCCGTCTATTCGCACAACCGGACCTGCCGAACGCTCTGTGGTCCTTCACAAGCCCACCAGCCTGGAGTGCATCTCCAGTGGCATCCCACCTCCCATCATCACTTGGCTGAAAGATGGACGACCCGTAGACTCCACACAGGAGCACCTTGAGGTTTCTACATCATCATTTTGCATCAAATATTTGATTGTTAGATAGTGGTTTCCAGTAACCGGAAAAACTTGACGCTTGTATGCTCTTTGCATGTGCGTGTGTGTGTGTTTGAATACATCCCACAGCTTGACCATGCAGGCAGAATCCTGCAGATCACTGAGGCTAGACTTGAAGATTCTGGCAAGTACACCTGCCTGGCTACCAACGCAGCTGGTGAAGCTCAGCAGCACATACATCTGAGTGTCCATGGTAACGCAAGCACAAACACTCAAACACTCGATCCGTGCATCTGTCCCTTGTCTCACTTATCATCCTCCCATCACAAGCTTCCCACCCTTGCTCCACTTTTATATCCCCTATCTCTCCACCGTCTGCCTTTTATCCAGAGACTAGGTGGAGACGTGAGACTATCCACAGATAAATTCTTGCGTCAGTGTGTCATTGCGCTTTGCTTTGTGTTGCGTGTTTCTCAGAGCCTCCTAGTTTCCCGTATGCTGGAGAATCCCTTAACCAGACCATCTTGACAGGCTTCTCCACCCAGCTCGAGTGCAAAGCTACAGGCAGCCCACTGCCCGGTAAGGTGGTCTCCTCCGTGCAGCAAGCTCCACTGAGCACAACTTGGCTCCACTGTTGCTTTCCTTGTTTTCAACCATTTGTGCAGAATCCATATCACATAAGTCCCTTAAGGAGCTCTACTTTCCTCCAGCTGCTTTCGAGAAAATCACAGCACACTTTGAGATACTTTGAGCTGTATATTCACTCATCACAGTCCTTTTATGTTATAAATGTGTCTTTGTGTTAAGATGTTTTTTTTTTTGTGGCCTCAAGGCTCATTGTTTCCCTTCCTTCCATGCATGCTCAGCTATCACTTGGTACAAAGATGGCCGCCCTCTTACAAGTGCAGCGGGGGTCACCATCCTGAAGCGTGGCCAAGTGCTGGAGGTCGAGCGCGCCCAGCTGTCTGACACCGGCACGTACCGATGCGTGGCGGTCAACCTGGCCGGCGTCGCTGAACGTTCCTACAACCTGCAGGTGTACGGTAAGGTTCCTTTGAACCCGACACAGCCGTTCTCCCTCGCAGTGGAGACAGTGTGGAGAATTTCCTCTGCCAAGTTTTCTTTATGTTCCATGAACTTAAATATTTTTGTGAATTTTTACGTGTTTTCTTGGAGAGACCGAGGCTGGAAAACCTCTCTTGCTGTGGGCCTGTAAAGCCCATTGAGACATTGACAAATAAATTACATTTTGACTGCTTACCTTGTGTATACAGTATGCATTGTTCTATATGTTGGAGTATGCTGGATCTTTGCCCAGGTGCTCATCCATTTAGAATCGACGCAGTAAACATTAATATCAGTCAATGGATAAATGAATTGCCGTTAAGGGTAACACAAGGGAAGACTTTCCAAGATGCGGGAATTTCCCTACAAGCTCTAGTAAAGACTACCCCAGGATCTGTGTAGGTGTTCAGAATTCTAAAACAAATATTGTGGGGGATTATTACCTGCACATACACACCATTACACAACATGCAGGGTGTATAGATGACAATTTTCATGACGGCTTTGGAAAAATTATAGCTAACAGTTCCACTCACCGACGATAAGAAATA
>OMPJ01010201.1:0-17129 GCA_900312935.1 Carapus acus
CCATGGCCCTACCTTGATAAGTTTATGACTTTAACTGAATCATCAGAGAAAAAATATGTGTTCAGATGCTTACTCTGCAATCTCAAAACGAAGCTGCTCTCAACGTCCAAGGCGACAAACACAAATTTAAGGACACACATTTAGGTGATTCCCGAAGCTGACACAACAATCGCCGGCTAAGATAATAACTGCAATTCAGTCAGTAGCATCGGCCACCTAAGTGGAATTTTGTCTTTGCCTTCTCAGTAAAATTACATGCGGTTACATATGACAACATACAACAAAACACAATAATAAACAACCAAAGACAGACTGTCTCTCTGATGCTAATTTTGAAAAGCTTCTGATTTGCCGTGTTAACAAGCACCTGTTGTAAATTGTTGAAAATTTTAAAAAAAATAAAGTAGCTTTGATGTAGTTGAGCAATTTTTTTCCTAAATTATAGCTTAGCTTACTATATTTCTATGGTGGGTAGCCTCAGTGTAGTGAAGCTTCATTTAATATGGAGTAACTGGTAAATTAGCTCACTACATTTTCCAAGTAGCTTGCCCAACACTGGTCACGGGTTGTTTTTTTTGTTTAGTTTAGTTTTTTTTGATAAAAATATTTTTAAGTCACTGCATCACTTGCGCCCTCTTAAAATGTTGGTTGTTGTGGTATGGTTGGTATGGTGGTGTTTTTTGTTTGTTTTTGTAGATGTTCAAATTTAAATAGTATATGCAGCAGCAGTTTTTGTTGTAAAATTTTTTGGGGAAAATATAGTGTGATTGAACTTACACAACTTTGACACAGTATCTCTGTGATGTGGTTCCTGTAGACTTTGGCCTGGCCAGTAAATTGTTGAATGAAACATTCAAATCATTGATGAATCGTCAAATACAACTTTCTTTGTTCATTTGTTTATTTAGGAGGGGGGACCTCCATGTCCATCATCTTGCCTGGGGCTCCCAAATTCCTTGCCAGGTACATTTGCTAGGTAAGCTCAGTGGATCCAATGTAATCTATAAATTTAACGTCCACACACTGAACGATCTGTGAATCAGAGAACACACTTTATTAAACAGTGCGCACAGATTGCAAAAATTGAGAGCACGGTTTACCAATCCGTGCGAGAGGATTTCCAGCTGCTTTTTTTCAATCCAGTGCCACTTGCCGGGATCCGTACTGAAGTGCTGTGTGTTGGCAAGTTTTCTATCTGGCAAAAAACATATAATGTCGAAGAAACAAACTGCGAGGGGAAAGGTACCTGCAGTCGCACCCGAAAGGCAGAGGAAGATGCTAACCATCGCAGAAAAAGTTGGACTTCTCGACATGCTAACACAGCAGCAATGAGTTTAAACGGGGATGCAAAAAGAGTTGCAACTGTCCGCAACAAGACCATTGTAAGGATGGAGTCTGCTTTAGCTCTGGATCAGTGACAGCAGGAAAAAAAGTATTTTTTTAATCTGCGAAAGTTTGAACTTTGAGAGTGTTTAAATTAGAGAGAAATGTGAGAAAATGTTAAAGCCTGTCTGAGAAAAGTGTATAAAATGAGTGGGTAGGGTTTTTACGGCCTTAAAACATGTATGGTAAAAAAAAAAGTAAAGCTGATTACTTCGCGGATTTCATCTATTTCGGGTTATTTTTAGAACGTATCCCTCCGCGATACACGAGGGATCACAGTAATGCATTATGGGATCTGTGGTACGAAAGGTCTGAGGATTCCAGCGGGCTAAAAAATAAAACATTTGAAATCACCTCGGGGTCAAGATATAATTCTATGAATTGAAGAAAAATCCTGAAACTGTAAGAACCCTCCGATGCTACCCGACAACCACGACTTCCCGTTACAGGACAGCACTGACCAAGTTCGTTAACAGTGACAGGGTGTGGGTGACGCTACCTCAACCGGAAATAGTTTAGATAGGAAAAATTTGGTTGTAGTTTTTAAGGGTCAAACACCCCACTTCCCTAATGAAAATCACGTCTTCTAGGGACTACAGTGAATTCCGACCGTCATACCACACAGTTAGTATAAATCCGGCAGCAAAGCCCCATTGTCCGTTAAAAGTTAACACTCTCTTGACGATGGCGGAAGAGATCTCCGGAGTGGTTTCAACCTACACAATACACAATATGTCCAAATGTCGGATTCACGGCGCCATGACGCAACGAGACTGGGAGTTACAGAGGTGAGCCCTTTAAAACGTAAACAATATTTACCGTGTATGAGAATGTAAAAGTACGTGCAGCTCGACCTCCTTGTGGTAACACGTGGAGACGTAGACACTGGCCACGTGGTAAACACGGATAAATCAGTTGACCTACCAATACTTTTCCAACACTTTGGCAAGCTCCGATAGGTAAATTTGTGTGGGCGAACCGATCGAGCATACCGACTCTGAAAGCCAGTTGAAGGAGCTTCGACTTGCAAACTGGAAATACAGGTGAGTTTGCGAGCCCCCACTGAAAGTTGATTGAAGCCTATGATGACAAATTAAAATAACTTTTCTGACACCTACTATGAGAGCTGCCCTGCAGCCTCTGATTCGAACTTTGATCTGAGGCTGTTTGTGTGTGCGTGCGTGCGTGATGTTCAAACTTTGTTTCGAATCTAATCGCTTAAACTTATTACTTGAAGACTGGAATCACCTGAAAGACGGCGAGTGGAACTTGAAATTAAGGCACCAGTTTGATCCAGTTCAAGATGGACATCAAGCATGGTAACAGAAATTGCACGCTCGTAATATGCATCTGCTCGAATTGATTTCACCTGTGGCTCATTGATATGGTGTTTCAGACTGAGGATTTTCCTTTCAATTTGAGAAATCTGACACTAATTGATGCAAAACAATGAGCCATAGGTGCTGCCAGTGATGACATATGAAACATTTCTGACACCTCGTATGAGAGCTTTCAGCTCCTGATTCCAATGCTATCTCTGAGGCTTTGAATTGAATTAAGACCCTATCTTTCTATAGACTAGGTCAGATGCTCTAATCTGCACTGCATTTTGTTGTCTTTAGGCACCAGCGTCAACCAAAATCTAATACTGCCTGATGTGCCACATGGGATCTCGATGGGAAGAACATGTGGAGGAAGTCTTGTGAATGATGTGTGAAGTCGTAAAGTATGAGGGCAGTTATGATCCAGCAGAAACTGCTGAAACTACACGAGATGCACTTAATGTCATAGAATAAAATGCTTGTTGAAAAGTGTGTGTGCGTGCATGTAATAGAATGCAACAATCCTGCACTTTGTTTCATAGACTCAGTCACTTATGTATGATTCACTCACTAAAGTGATGCGATTACCTTTATCCCATCTACTGGAACTTTCCACCTTTGGAGTGGATGGGAGCCACAAGAGGTACTGTTTGGTGTTGTGCCTCGTAGTTTCAAGCTCTTGGTGTTTTAAGAGTTGGTGTGAGAAATTTAACTGCAGCTTCTGCATGGACTTACAGACTGAAGCACCACACTGTGGTGAATGCTGCCGAGGGATCTAACAATGTTCAAGCGGCCAAACGATACGGGGTCAAAGAATGTGGCGTGCGAGGGTGGCGCTAAAAAAAACAACTTAAACTTTCACACTCGGCGAAAAGCATTTCAAAAACCGTCCAATTCCAAGACATAAACGGGCAAGTGTGTGTGGGTGCATTGCTGAAAAAGCGTATTCGCTCCGCGAACACTTGACCGATCATGTGGAATAAAAAAAATAAATTAAAAAAATCGCAGACCTGCTGATCATTCCAGGCGGAATGACGAGCCGCTCTATCTGTTGGATCTGGTAGTCAACGGGATGTTCAAGGATAACTTGTGTAAAAAAATACAGAGTGGCGCCTATCTGGTGATCACGCCCTTAGTCCGACTGTGAAAATCAAGAGGCACTTATGCTTTGTGAGTGGGAGACTGGACAGAGGGGATGATGAATGTGGGTGTGACGGAATCAGAGGGGGATAGAGAGAGTGAGCCCAGAGATCCAGAGGACGCTGCTGGTGAGGGATAAATAGTCCTAAATGACAGGGAGAAAAAGTTCAACTGTTTCCATTGATATTGAAGTTAAAGGTCCACTGCAAAGGAATGTGTAATGATTCCTCAATGTCAATTTTCATCAATGTTTTATTGGGATTTTCAAATAAAAATGTTCTTTATGATGAAACAAGATTTTGTCCTCAAATAGCCTTTTTTCCAAAAATCTGTCTTGGATAAATAGGGTCGTCTTATATGCACGATCGTCTTGTATTCTAGTCCATACGGTAAATAATGCAACACCATAGTGTTTTTTTCTGTTTATGTTTGATACTGTATGTCTGCACTTTATGCTGAAAGTTTAAAAGTCAATGTGGGCACTGAGCTGAGATGTTTTCCCACCCCTGGTGTATTCAGTACTCCTGGAGAGTGCCTAGAGACATAGAGACCACCCGGATAGCAACAGGCAGGTGTGGTTGGGTGTCCAGCACATCACCAACTACAGGACCCGCCATGGTGCTGTGGGAGGCAATGCAGCCCTGGCAGAGGATCTCAACCACCACTTTGCCAGGTTTGAGGTGGAATCTATAGAGACCCCAAAAGCCCATCATATGACTAACGACTTCACATTCAGGGTAGAGGAGCAAGAGATGAGACGTACACTGCGGGCTATCAACCCTCGCAAGGCAGGGGGACCCGATGGCATCCCCAGACAAGGGCTGTGCAGGTCAGCTGGCTGGAGTCCTGACCAGGATTCACCAGTCTGTGTGCCTGTCCACTGTCCCACCGTGTCTGAAGTCTTCCAACACTGTGCCTCTGCTGAAAAAACTATCTTCAGGCAGTCTTAATGAGTTCAGACTAGTTGCACTGACCCCTATGGTGATGAAGTGCTTTAAGAACTTCATCAGAGAGCACATCGGGTCATTCATCCCGTCCATGTTTGATCAACACCAGTTTGCCTACAGAGCAAAAAGGTCTACTGAGGACACAGTGGCAACGGCTCTCCATGCCGTTTTTTCTCATCCGCAGCAGCAGGGGAGCTACGCACGGCTGCTCTTCATAGACTTGAGCTCTGCCTTCAACACCATCCTCCCCCACAAAATGGTGCCCAAACTGTTGAATGTAGGTCTCCCTCACTCCACCTGCCTGTGGATCAACGACTTCCTCTCCCAGCACACCCAGAGGGTCAGAGGAGGCCGGCACCTCGCCACAGCAATCAGCCTCAGCACAGGCTCACCTCAGGGCTGTGCGCTGAGTCCCCTATTCTACACCCTCTACACCCATGACTGCACCTCCACCCATCACAGCAACACCATCATCAACTGCCACTTTACATGCACAAGTCACTTTACACTGCAGTTTTGTACAGTTCTTTCAATACATGCTGCAGGTTTCTGTGCAATCTCTGTTATACTGTAACTACAGTAACTACTGTTACTTGCTGCTAGACCGCTGCTACAACCATAATGTGGAGCTGCCAAACAGATTTTCACCATAATGTTGGAAACAGTGTCATAGTGACAATCAAGGATTCTTATTCTTAAGTTTGCTAGACGTCACAGTAGTGGTGATGGGGCTCATCACCAGAGTTGATGAGTCAGCCAACAGGGATGAAGTGGAGCCGCTATCAGAGTGGTGCTGCAACAACAACCTGCTCCTGAACACAGACAATACCAAGGAGCTCGTTGTTGATTTCAGGCGGAGGAGTCACAACGTCATGCCTCTTCAAATTGATGGGAACTGTGTAGAGGGGGGTCTCTGATTTCCAAAAAGAAAGGAACTCCAGAGAGTCATCCAGTCCACCCAGAGAATTATTGGCAGCTCTCTCCTCTCACTGCAAGATCTATACAGTTCCCACTGCATAAGAAAGGCAAACAGGATCTTTCAGGACCCATCACACCGGGCTCACAGAATGTTCGAACGTCTGCTGGCCAGCGTTTCAGGGCAATTAAATCAAGGACTTCCAGACTTCAGAACAGCTTTTACCCAGCGGCCATAAGTCTTCTCCATAGTATTAAATAACAGTTAAACAGTGAAATGCTAGATCACCCATCCACAATAAGAACACCCCGGTCAACTCTTCCCACCCCATCATCGCTGCTACTATTCATACCGTTATTTATACTGTATGTATATATTTCTTCTGTATACAAGTTTTTTCCTTATTTCTTTTGCTCCTCACTCTATTCCTTTTGCACTGGAATTCAACACCTTGGTTTCATTGCACAACGCAATTGCTGTAACAACAATAAAAGATTCCTGATTCCTCCTATTCCCACATATTGCTACCAAACCACACGTTTCGTTATACGTTTCACAAATTGCACATTGCCAGCTAGTGTTTTTGTATTGAATGAGTGATTAATGCAATAAGCAAAATAACTTTAATTTGATGATGTCCAGAAAGTTATCGATAGGATAATAGCCTATGCTTCCATGCAATAGCTGATGACTGCAGATGTGATTGTGATCTAACCTTACCATAAGCGTGAAGTTGTGATGTTTGTGGGAGTTGAGTAAATCTGAATCAAGTGTGCTTCCCGACATGCGGTCACGTTTTTGCTTGTCCCCCTTTTGCTTGTCCCCCATGCTCCCGTCCTCTCCTCCTACCGATTTGGTTGCAGATTTTCATACAGGTGCACCAGGGGCTTCATCATCGTTTGCCAGTCAAATCAAACGAACGAGCTTCCTCTGCATCCAGCCTCATTCTCTTCCCCGCCCCTCCCATACCGCATCCACCCGGTCTGTGGGGGAGGTTCCACGCATACTCACGCAAGCCCCTTTGCTTGGACGCAGGCGAATCTCACTGCGCTGCCCGGGAATACCGCACCGATTTCCAACATCAGCGCCCGGACTCCCTCCCCGAACCCGGCCTGCATCCCCTCATCAGTCGGCCAGTCGCTAAATTGAGCAGCGGTCCTCTTCAGTAGGCCTGTAGGTGAGGATGTGCTCGTTTGTGTTTCATATCCGTGTTGGCGTCTTTCTAATATTTGGATGCACATGGTGGTTTATTCCATTACTCTACCCCTGCGAACCACGGAAGCGACTTAACCCGCGGGTTGTTGACAGAATCGCCTGCTTGAGTAGAGTCACGACAAATCGTCGATCGTTACAGTAGAAGCCGGACTCATCGGATGACACGGTGCGTTGAAAGGCACCGATTGGATTATCATTAGATGGGGAGAGTGCGCCTTTTCTATAAAACATCTGGGCGATGGGCGCCGGACGAGCGGATGCTGCTGGATAACAGGCGAAGCAGCCGACCTAGTTAGATCCATTAAAAGATGAGGGGTGGAGGGATGAGTGGGGGTGGAGAAGAGAGAATGTTTCCAACAGAGGCCCGGAGTGATTGTTGTTTTGATGTTGATGTTGTAATGTCCATTGGCAGGGTGCGGCACAACACAACACATAATGATTTTATGACACTCATATTTAATATTCTACAGAATCAAAACACCCTGGCATTTGTGCAGTTGAGATTATTAGTTTTAGCATTGCATTCTGCTCAGTGATCTGAGGTCTACAAACTGAGAACAGTGTTATGTTATCTGTGTTTAGTTTGTCTGTTATAAAATATTATAACGACAGTAACTGTGTATGCTCAACTAAAAACCCCAGAATCCATATCTGTTTTATTTGTTTGATGAGATGTTTCAGCTCTAAATAAAAACACATTCAGGATCAGTTGTAGTTATTAACTTGTGGGGAATGTTGCATTAAAAATGAAATTAATCATTGCTTCCTGGGATCAATGTAGCATTTAAGTCACTGCAACGTGAAATAGGTGTGCACACAATACAGAGGCCTAGAAATATACAGTGACAATGGTAAATGATACTCCTGATATTTTTGTACATGACCATCTTTATTGTGTCAGGTTTGCAGAAAATTTACTTACAGCCGCGCACATGTATCAGAGTTAGCTTATTGCTGATGTATGTGACCTTTTTCTTTTTTAAAGAGATCTCTCGGATCGGTTAGATTTAATAATGTTAAGCTTTAGTGAGTGATCGACCAGAATGATCAGACTTTAATTTGGTGTTTTTTTGCATCTTTGTTTCAGTTCAAATTTTATTTCAATTTTTAGCCTTTTCTTTTTAATTCCACCCTGTGCTGTTGTTTTAATGTTTCCAAATATTCTTTTAATTGTAAAGCACATGAAGCCTAAATTCTTGTATGAAAGGTGCTATACAAATAAAGTTTTAGTATTATTATCATTGTTATTATACTGTTCAGTAACTGCTCTATCTTAAATTCAAATGCTAGCAGTATTTATCCTGTCTCGAGTGTCTCATACGTGGCTCTGCTGGTTGGGCATCTTTCAGTGTGCAGAGAGGTGTCAACATGGAAGAGTTAGACGTCCCACAGATGAAAAGAGAAGTGGAGAGTCTTCAATATCAGCTGGCCATCAATAGAGAAAAGGCCTCCATCACGGTGACTGAGTGAGTTCTCAGCACACGCATGCACAAGCGCACGTGGTGGCGGGCACTGATACTGTCTGTCTGTTACAGACTTGTGAAGTGGATAGAGGGCTGCGTCTGTGAAGACCCATTCCTGAACCCTGAGCTAATGAGAGCCAACCCCTGGGTGGAGAAGGGCAAGTGTGTCATCCTCTAGCAGGCACATGTGCAGACACACACCCGCGCACACTAAAACACAATCTCGGATGCACAGTTTAACCACCACAATTCAACATTGTCATCGCCCTGCACGTGCACACATGCTTCAGTTATGTTTATTTATTTGTTTACTTATGAGCAGTTAATTTATATGAGAGAGAAATGGCTGTGTGAGAATAGAGGCGCTGAGTAGCTTTCAACAGGTTTATCTGATTAACGGCTGGACGATGTTCAACAACACATTTTTATTGGCTCTTTACACTGTCGACCCAAATAAAGACTGTTTTGAATTTAAATGAGTGGAATGGTTACATTTAAAACAAATGCATTTGCGAATAAATCAGCCAGCTACATGCGCATGTGGATGTGTGTGTGTCTATTAAAGAAGTTCCCTGATGTAAATATTGCGTCTCACAGCATTGGACATGCCTTCGTTGAACCGAAACCAAACATCGCTGTTGCCCACAGCTGTTCCTATGGAGAGAACTTCAGTCTTCTCTCCTATGTAGGGAAAAAGTTTGAAATGATCAGATCAGCAGTCTGCTCATGCCCTACAACATTTCTACATGAGTATGGTGAGGAAATGGGGCAAGTTGATCCCACAGGACTTGACTGTGATGCTCCATGTTAGAAAAGTGTCCATTCTCCTGTGTCTCATTTGGAACATGTCTTTTTTTAGGGGTATTAAATAAATAAATATATAAAAACAGGAGCATTGAACACATTTTATTCACTGCAAACCTTTGCTGGCTTTAATTTATGTGCTCATACCACCATATTAGGGCTATACTATGCTTTTATTGCTACAGCCAACTTGGATTGTGTGATATGAAGAAAAAAAAAAAAGTACGGGCCATGTGTATGCCAAATAGCAGGTCAATGCATCTGGAACCATGTGGAAATTTACTTTAAGCTCAGCATGGACTACACTTGGTGATGAAGTGCATATGCTATGTATACTTAATCCAATCATATTTGTACCTTAGTACAAAACTACCAATGGCAGATCTTAGGGAGCTGAGAGATCAACAGTCCCCTGGGCCAGGCCTCGAGAGGGCCCAGGATGAAGTGGGTAGAGAAGCCTTTGCAACAGCAAGCCTTTGTGACAAGTATATAATTTTTGTACCATCTTCACTACTATGGGCATGTGTGGGATTATATAGGTTGTCCCCGTCAGGATGAGTCGTGGTTGGTAAAAACTGTACAAGGACTGAGTTTAGTCATGTAGTTAAGCGTAAACTACTGAATAAAATGTTGTGCTGCATCATGACTGGCTTCATTTCACTCTCACAGTTAACTCTGCGTGCACATTTACCAGAGGAACACAGAAATTGTCTCCAAGTGTATTCTGGGAAAAAACGTCATCAGCCGTTCGCTGATGTTGTTTAAAGGGCCTGGTCATGTGCCCCGCTCCCAGCGGGGCATTGATTTGTTTCGCTGTGGAAGACGTTGCAGCATTTTTGGTCCAAAAAATTGACAAAAATTCTCCTCCAGGCCTACCAACATTTGCTCATTTTTTATTCTATGGTGTTAAATCGCTGTGCATTCAAGCAAAATGCTTTCACTGATGCGGCAGCACTTCTGGAAACATAGTGGCATTACACTCCATTACCCAATCATCAAGGAGAAGGCCCAAGCACAGTTCTCAGGAGGAGCCAACTGCCGTGGGATCTGTGGAAGCCCCATGGTTGAATAAGGAACTACTGATATTATGCTGCTGTTGTGGTTGTGTGTATAAAAGATATTTCATCTAACGCTGAGACACAAAGATGTACAGGGAGAGAAATTGTGGGTGGCAGAGCCAAATTAAATATCAATACAGTATAAATTATGAGTGAAACGCAGCAAGAATGACAAAAGCAGTACCTGTGTCAACTGAGGCAGCATCTCTCTGCTGAGGTTTGGGGGTGATGACTCGACCAAAGAAATCCACCTCTGGCTGTGAAACACAAAGACACCACAGAGGGACCGTGATGTAAATCAAGCTGCCACAGAAGTCTTATCAGTGGCTCTGAGATAGCCAGTTGTCAATAACAGGGTCAATACAAATTAACAATCACATGAGCCTGAACACACACTTAATGGCCTCGTTTGGTGATTTATTTTAAGATACGACCCAGAGGATAGACATTATCCTCATTTTTAGCCTCTAGAGTCTCACTCATCTGTGCCTCCTATTACTGGACTGTAATATCGCCTCATTATAGTCACACAAGTACTCAGAGGACCAGTCACACCAATCTGGCTCCCTCTACAGGCAGAAGAGTGAGTATGGTAGACTAATCGGAAACTCGTTCCCCCCATCCAGTGTGTGTGAGAGTGTGTGTGAGAGAGGGAGAGAGACAGAGAGAGAGAGTCAGAGAGAGAGAATGAGAGCGAGAGCGAGAGCGAGACACCTCACCCTAGTCTCCACAGTGGTCTGCTTGACAATATTCTCAAGCCTCTGCTGATGATTGTTGGTTGATTTGGAATTGGCACTCTTTTTGACTTCCTCCTAGATGTTGAAAGAATTGTCAGAAGGCTTGGAGTTTGCGTGCGTGTGTGTGTAAGATGGACAGCTCACCACCACTGGGTTCCTTTGTACAATAAGTTGTTCTGCTCGCCGCATCTTCTCCTGCTCCATCTCTCTGCTGATGGTTTGTTTGGCTTGGTATGTCAGCTGGCGGCGGGGAGGAAGGCCAGGAAATGTAATCAACTCCTCTACTCGCCTGCACGCGCACACACACACACACAGACAAACACAGACACACACAGACACACACGCACCAAAAGCAATGAAAAACTAGCACTCTCCTCCACTCTGCAGTGGTTTTCATCTCATAATACAAACAGGAATGTCATTTTCTAATATCTTAATCCTCTTAGCACTGATCTCCATCCGTTTCAGAGACACTGATACACACACACCATGTGGGAATTAACACTCCCCCTCTCACTCAAGTCACAATCCAGTTCTATGCAAAGGTAAGTATGTTTGCAATATCTGAACCCGTCACTGCAAACAAATAAAATACTGGTTTGATCGGAATACAACATGGCCTACATATACTGTTAATCATACATATTACGAATTAATATTTTAATGCCACATATAATCTCTGTATGCATTATAACAACATTTCCTCACAAGACGGATTTACGGTTTAGAGAGCGTGGCTCTGTGGAGAGACAGGGGGCAGAGCTGGAGGCAGCAGAGATGAAGATGCTCAGGTTTCCTTTGGGAGTAACCAGGTTGGGAAAGTGAGCGATTTCTATTAAAACATCTGGGTGAAGAGTATAAATGAGGACATCAGAGGAACAGCTAAATTGAAGCGATGTGGGTTTAAGGTCAGAGATACAATATTTAGATGGTTTGGTCACGTGCAGAGGAGAGGTAGTGCATCAGGGGACCTTGGCGATGGACTCGCCAGGTGGAAGGAGACGAGAGAGACTGCAGAGGTTAATGAACACGTTCAGAGATCATGAAGATTTTTGAGGAATAAAAGCATTGGAGGTGGTGGAGGCAGACAATGTGCTGTGACAACTCCTAAATTGAGCAGCAAAATAAGGACCTGCACACACACAGCCGCAGAGTACAATCATCTCAATGTCAATCTGAAATCTACATTTGTTAGTAAGGTAAGTAATAAGGTAATAAGGTAATAATAGTAATAAGGTGCTGTGAAAGCACAAGCGTATCCTGCCACAAGCAAAAATATAACAGATAACTTAGAATATACAAAGTTGAACTCTTTAAATTGCAAGCAATTCTTTTTAAGTTGCTATATATGCAATGCATGATATGCAATAATGACTAGTTAATGAGTCACGTCATTACTCCTCACTCTTTCCTCTGCGGTCTCCTTCCTCACTGGAAACAACAAATGTTGAAATCCAAAACTGCATCAGCGGGAGGCATTGTGGTGAGCCAGCGAGGGCAGATAGAGGAAGGTGTAGATGAGCAGTAGCAGGAGTAAGGCCAGTAGCAGCGGCAGACCCCAGTCACTAGTGAATAGAACCTCGTCACAACGGGCCTGCAAGAAGGAGCCATCTTCCGCCGGGTTCTGAGCAGCTGCCCGGGCTGGCATGGCGAAGGTGACGGTGGCAACGCAGGGCGCCCTAACCCATCTTTGCAGCATCAGACATCCAGAATGTGATGACGGTCCAAAGGGATGGAGATGTCCGTGAAAATGTCCTTCTAGGATCAATAAGGCAGCTTTCAGTCTTCCTCTGCTTCTCTCCTCAGGAGTTTGTTTGCCCCACGCCTCCTTGACAGAGGTGTTTTAATCTATTCACTTTACCTCTGATAATTCTATCATCATCCGATCACCACTCAGTCCACACCCGCCTTTGTCCTGTGGGCGAGGCTTTGCACTTTGATACCCTTCTCCACACAGGCATTCACTGATGCACGACCTTACATACGCACACAAACACTTACTCTAAGCCTTCTCTAAGCCTTCACTGGCTGTCAGTGAAAATGTACACTCTGGATGTGAGTGTGTGAGTGTGTGTGTGTGTGTTGGGGGGTGGGGGGGTACTCACGGCTCCAGCACATATGTGTACTGTCCCTCAGGTGTGCGATCCTGTCTGTATGAGAGGTTGTAGGCCAACATGATGTCAATAAGCTCACGCATCTGCAGTTTCTCTCGGCTGCTGAACAGCTGCGGATTCACCTGACAGACAGGAGGAAAGATAAACGGATATTGGCATACCAAATACAACATCCAAACAAAAACGACTTGCACTAAAAACGTTCAGTCCATATTCATGTGGTGCAATGTAGCAGTATTCAAATCAAAGACAAGCTTGTTGAACTACGCAAAAACACGCCAGCTGCCAGTAAAGAGCTAAATGTATTTACAGAATGTGTGTGTATGTGAAAATGTGTACAGAATTTACAGTATCCCAAATGACCAAGAAAACATGATTCAGTTGGCGTAACAAATGACTAGAATACAGATGCACAGTTCACTGTGTGTGCGTGCCGGCGTGTGTGTGCGCATACTGGACGTAGCTTCGGGCAGATGATGTCTAGGAGTAGCGTGAGGATGTCAAGGGTCAGGTTCTGCTGACTGATTCTTGCTCTGAAGCATGCTGGGATGTCAGCTAACATGGTGGCAAAGGTGTTCTTGCTGCTCAGGAGACGCGAGGACGCCTGCAGTGGACAGAACAGATATATGGGTATGATGGACATGATAGTGAGCTCACAATACACAACTGAGAGGACAGCCACAGCCATGACATTAAAAATCATCATGAAACCTTTTTCTTATCATGTATTAAATTTACAATATATTGGAAAATGAAATATTAAGAGAAAATTTTCCTTCTACAACAAGAATAATGTAAAACTTGTACCTCATGCTGACTATGGGGGTAGTTGATGCGAGGGACGTGTGTGTGTGCAAACAGGAAATGGAATGTGACCGACAGAAATGGCAGGTACTTCATCAGAGTGAAGTTCTGGCCATGCAAAATGATGTGATTGATTCTGTCAGAGAAAGACAGCCAGTCCAAAGCTTCACAAACACTTTGAAGGTTGGGGTCCCTCAAGTGCATGGACAGAAAATTGTCGAACAGACCCTGAGGACAAAAAACAAAAACTTTTGTGAAAACAGGAAAGAAAGAAAGAGTCTGTCAAGTCAAGAGCTGGAAGGAGGCCACGCTCACCTGGGCAACCTTCTCATACTCTCCACTGGATGAGGCCAAGTGTAAAATGTTCTGGAGCCTCTGAGCTCCACTGCCTGCAGCAAGTGCCGCCTCATAGTCTTCACCCACACGCTTTCTGAAACACCGTATGGAGCTCAATTAGTGAGCAACTAAAGATTACAGTGTTACTGTACAAAATAACTCAGAACAGAAATCTCAGAAGTTCTATTGCGCCTCACCGTTTTATACGTGGTAACTGGAAGATCTCTTGCCAAAGATGGAACAGCCCTTTGTTCTGGTCCTTCTGCCCCACAGACACACTATGGATCATCCTGAAGTCCACTCTCTTATGCCCACGGCCATGGAGAAACTACAAAGACAAGCAAGTAAGTGTTGGAGAAAGATTACATATATACTGTATTATCAGTAATCAATAAAAGGAAATGTTGAATAGATGTTACACAAACACTAAAAAAGGAAATGTTATTTGTGTAACAGGACAATGCCTTGGCCTCTTTGCATTGACAATTTGACAAAAAGAGCACGCGTGTGATGGTTAACCGGTTGATAATGAAACCAATAGCGAAAATACTGTTTGCTACAAAAGGATGTATGTTTGTCACTGCTCTTCAGTGAGAGGAGGGATGCTTTGTTGTCAGCTGCTCACTCCTTGCTGCAAGTGAAAGAAACAAAGATTGATATCCAGTGTGATTTTGTCTGCCTCATTATACTTGTCTTGGGTGGTTAACACTGACAGTAAGTAAGTAAGTACCGTAAGTACCATAAGTACGTAACAAAGTAAATGAGTGAGTAATACATCAGGCTTTTCAAAAGAACCCTGACTACTTGCACAAGTTAGCTTCTGAGATTCACTGTCAGTCTGCTGTGTGTCCGTTTAAAGTATTGAAGCAAAAGGGATGCAAGTCAATGCTCCATTGAAGATGACGTTCTTTGCTAATCGTTTCTGAGGATAAGAGGAGAGCTGAGTGTGAGTGGTGTTTTTGACCTTTCTCTCTTGATGTGTTTGACAACAGCTGCAAACAGAGCCGACAAAGGCAATCAATTAATAAAGGGAGGCTAAAACCAAATGCTATGCCAACAATTTTTCCCCCACATGGCACTTTAACTAGCAGGTGAGAGATGCAAGGTGGAATTTCAGAGAGAGGGGACATGGATCATCTGCTGGGTTATTAAAACCACTCCAGTTTCAAATCAAAAAGGCTAAACCAAATAAATTGGGTGAGAGTGGAGAACTTAAATTACTTTGGGACAACCATCCAAGGAAATGGACGTTGGACAAGAGAGGCGAAGAATTGAATGCTGGCAGGGTGGCGGAGAGTGCTTCGTGGTAGGCCAGTAGCGGCTCAGCTGAAAGGGAAGGTTTACAAGATGGTAGTGAGACTTGCCATGATGTTTGCTTTAACACGGTGGCTCTGTCTAAGGGAGACAGAAGGCTGAGCTGGTAGTGGCAGAGATGAAGATGCTGAGGTTTTCTTTGGGAGTGACCAGGTTAGACATGATTCCAAATGAGAGAATCAGAGGAGCAGGTAAGGTAGATTGCTTTGGGAAGAAGGTCAGAGAGGTCAGAAGATTGAGATGGTCAAGTCGTGTGCAGAGGAGAGACAGTGAATACTGTATATTGGACAGAGGATGTTGGAGATGGAGGAAAAGAGATATCTCACAGAGAAGGTTCATGGATGTAGTTGACATGAGGGCACTTGATGATTGAATGACAGAATTAGGTGGAGAGGGATGATCCACTGTGGCGACCACTGAAGGAGGCAGCCGATAGAACGGAAATGTCCACATTATTTTGGGCTGCGTGGTCGCGACTTTATATTTGACATGTCCAAAAAACAAGACAATAGGTCAAGCTTCATGGGGTTCCTCTGATGAGCTGAAATTGTCCCTAATCACGCTGCTGCTTACTTGAAGAGTGTTGATACAAGATCTGATGTCGTTGTCAGTCTTCTCACACAGTGACATCAGACTGCCTGTGTCTGCCTTCATACCCTGCTTGAGTGAAATCTGCCAAGACAAAGAAAACTCCCCTTTTCACAAGGCAATGGAGGACTGTTTTGGCCTTCTATGCTATAAACAAATATATTAGACTACATCATGATTTAATACTAATGTATGGCACACACACACACACGTGTGTGTGTGTGTGTGTGTATATATACAGTGCATCCGGAAAGTATTCATACCACTTCACTTTTTCCACATTTTGTTATGTAACAGCCTTATTCCAAAATGGATTGAATTCAAATTTTCCCTAAAAATTCTACACAAAATACCCCATAAATGGCAATGTTAAAAACATTTTTAGAACATTTTGCAAATTTATTAAAAATAAGACACTCAAATGTTGCATATACATAAGTATTCACACCTGCTGCTATAAAACTCAAAAATGAGCTCAGGTGCATCCTTTTTCCACTGATCAGCCTTGAAATGTTCCTCCAACTTGATTGCAGTCCATCTGTGGCAAATTCAGTTGATTGGACATGATTTGGAAAGCCACACCTGTCTTTATAAGATCCCACAGCTGACAGAGCACGTCAGAGCACAAACCAAGCCATGAAGTCAAAAGAATTGTCAGTAGACCAGATCTGGGGAAGGATACAGAAAAATTGTTAGACGTTTGGAACCACCAGGACTCTTCCTAGAACTGGCCGCACAGCCAAAATGAGCAAGCGGGGGAGAAGGGCCTTGGTCAGGGAGGTGACCAAGAACCCCATGGTCACTCTGAGAGAGCTCCAACGTTCCTCTGAGGAGATGGGAGAACCCTACAG
The DNA here is from genome assembly GCA_900312935.1 of Carapus acus. Classification (NCBI taxonomy): domain Eukaryota; kingdom Metazoa; phylum Chordata; class Actinopteri; order Ophidiiformes; family Carapidae; genus Carapus; species Carapus acus. The sequence continues at coordinate 16,993 of OMPJ01010201.1, forward strand.
AAGGACCACCACCTCTTCAGCTCTCTACCAGTCAGGCCTTTATGGTAGAGTGGCCAGACAGAAGCCACTCCTCAGTAAAAAGCACATGACAGTCCGCTTGGACTTTGCGAGAAGGCACCTTAGGGACTCACAGACCA
>OMPJ01010201.1:18239-32694 GCA_900312935.1 Carapus acus
AACTTGATTGCAGTCCATCTGTGGCAAATTCAGTTGATTGGACATGATTTGGAAAGCCACACCTGTCTTTATAAGATCCCACAGCTGACAGAGCACATCAGAGCACAAACCAAGCCATGAAGTCAAAAGAATTGTCTGTAGACCTCCGGAACAGGGTTGTATCAAGGCACAGATCTGGGAAAGGATACAGAAAAATATCTGCTGCATTGAAGATCCCAAAAAGCACGGTGGTCTCCATCATTTGGAAATGTTAGACGTTTGGAACCACCAGGACTCTTCCTAGAGCTGGCCGGACAGCCAAAATGAGCAAGCGGGGGAGAGGGGCCATGGTCACTCTGAGAGAGCTCCAACGTTCCTCTGAGGAGATGGGAGAACCCTACAGAAGGACAACCATCTCTTCAGCTCTCTACCAGTCAGGCCTTTATGGTGGAGTGGCCAGACAGAAGCCACTCCTTCGTAAAAAGCACCTGACAGCCCGCTTTGACTTTGCTAGAAGGCACCTGAGGGACTCACAGACCAGGATAAACAAAATTCTCTGGTCTGATGGAACGAATATCGAACTCTTTGGCCTGAATGCAAAGCGTCATGTCTGGAAGAAACCAGGCACCGCTCACCACCTGGACAATACCATCCCCATGGTAAAGCATGGTGGTGGCAGCATCATGCTGTGGGCATGTTTTTCAGCGGCGGGAACTGGGTGACTTGCCAGGATCAAGGGAAAAATTAATGCAGATAAGTACATCAACATCCTTGATGAAAACCTGCTCCAGAGCGCTCGAGACCTTTGACTAGGGCGAGGCTTCATGTTCCACCATGACAGTGACCCTAAGCACATGGCCAATATGACAAAGGAGTGGCTTCAGGACAAGTCTCTGAATGTCCTTGAGTGGCCCAGCCAGAGCCCAGACATGAACCTGATTGAACATCTTTGGAAAGACCTGAGAGTAGCTGTGCATCGATGCTGCCCATCCAACCTCACTGATCTTGAGACGATGTGCAAAGTAGAATGGGGGAAAAACCCCAAGTCCAGGGGTGGCAGGCTCGTTGCATCTTACACAAAAAGACTGGAGGCTGTAATCGCTGCCAAAGGTGCTTCAACCAAGTATTGAGTAAAGGGTGTCAATACTTATGTATATGCAACATTTGAGTGTATTATTTTTAATAAATTTGCAAAATGTTCCAAAAAAGTGTTTCACTTTGTCATTATAGGGTATTTTGTGTAGAATTTTTGAGGGAAAAAAGAAATTAAATCCATTATGAAATAAGGCTGTAACATAACAAAATGTGGAGAAAGTGAGGTGGTATGAATACTTTCTGGATGCACTGTATGTAGAGCATATCAAATGTGACTTTTGTTATATACCCCTGCATGCACCAGAGAGAAAGAAAAAGCTTGACTAACCAGTGACACCTGTGTGGAGAGAATAACACATTTTTCTTAATATGGTCATTTTTATCTCATGGATGGATGATTGTAGGTGGCTGAGGAGGCGAGCAGGTGGTGCCAGAGCAGCAGAGGTAAAGGCACCATACAGTGACATCATATGTGAACTGTATATTATTCAACGAAATATACCAGAGAGATTTTCAAGATATACTAACAATGACACTAGCGCTATTATGTTTAACATATACCAGGGGAGCAGCTTACTTAATACTTGTTCCCATACTTCAGTATCATGGGTGGAGGAGGACCCTGTAAGCTAATCGTGGGAAAACAGGACGCTTTTATTTACTGGTTGACAGCAACAAAGATGAAAAAGGCAGTTACAGATTACCAAGATGTCAACACTGGCATTTCCTAATACAGCGCAGCCGAGATGTACAGAGGTCTTGCCAGGGCTCATCATCAGTGCCAGTATGAAAAAAGCTGCACGAAAGGGAAGTGATGTTTTCTGGAAGCAGGGGGAGGACAAAACATTGCAGACATGGTATGCAGATGCAACAACAACCTTCCCATTCAAGAGTGAAGTTGAGACTACCTTAATGTTAAATAGAATGTCAGTGTGCTGAGAAAGCACCTCCTTGCTGCATGGGTTTTGTCCCTATTTATTTTCTGAGGTGCATGTGAAGGAGTAGCATTTTAAGTTCAGCACACGGGTCAGATTTTTGCACAATTCAGATTTTAGGTGTGTGTAATAGGGCCCACTAACACTGTGAGCGTCAGCGTGTAACTTAAGTTTTAAGGGTTCATGGAATCTTGCATCGTTGTATGCGTAGACTCTGTGAGAAATCCCTCAACTGTGGTATTTCAGAGGTGCATGTTAATTAAATTCTTAAATTAATATTATTACTATTATCATCGTCACCAAAAAAATCAGCACGTCTGATTTCTCCACAGAATAACTTTTCTAAGGGCATTTAAAATGATTCCTTGCACACCCATTGGTGACAAATCCAGGTGTTGAATTTCACCCAAGTCGTTTACATTGGCATTGGTGTAAAATAAAAATTATAGAAAACTGAAGCGCTGAAGTCACAATGGGATCACTGACAAAACACAAACATGGCATGCAAAAGGAGAGAGTCGATGACGATCCACTCCTGTAGTGAGGAGACAAACTTAATTTTGGACTAAATAAAAGGCTCAACATACTGTTTGGAGGCACTGGCATCTTCATTATGACAAGCTTGGTGCCTCGAAATACGACAAGCTTGAATTTAACATCACTCTTCTTGACAGCATTTTTGTTATACCATAAAATGACAGTAAAGGCATTCTATTCTGGACGACGTAATATGTTAAGTAAGCTTTTTTCATCTACGCATTTTCCATCTCAATGAATCAGACCCAATTATTAAAGTGATGTAATTGCTCAAGTAACCGAGAGGAGTCTGTCCTTCCCCCACCCCCCTCTTTCTTTCGGGGTGGCGGGAGATGTTTACGGCTCAACGATTCATCGAACACCTGGGTCTGGAAAACACAAACAGGGGCTCTAAGCTGTACCTGTGCATTGATGAAACTTTATTTTGAACTGCATAATTAACATTGAATGATAAAGGACCTTTGTTTATGGCTCTACTGGACAATACAGAATTGTAAACCAAACAACCAATTTTACAAAAGAAGAGAAAACAAAACAAAACAAAAACTATGAATGAGTGCCAAAGCTTCCATTGGCAAACGTTGAGGTGGAGCAAAATGCAAAAGTGATCAGTGAGGGAACTGCTAAGAGACAAGAATCAAGGACAATTTACGACTAAACTGAATAGCAGAGAGGGATAATGTAAGAACCCCTCTGATTCCTAGATCACACAGAGAAGTGGACACACACTGAAGAAATATAGCCGTGGCCATATCTGGTTAAGTGCAGGCCCCATACTTTATTACAGATTATTTTCATACAGTATTGTAAGCAACTCAACCTTTCCGGCGAACTGGTATGAGTGGAACATTTCCGGAAGAGCTATTTGGCAAAACCGCACACCCAGCGACAGATTTAATGTCATATATGATTGTAGAATGAAGAGCTGACTTCATGAACACCACTACGTATTTCAGAAAATTGTGCATTCCCAACAAGGGCGGTTCTGAAACCAACATCGTTGACAATCAACACAGAATATTGCTGACGTTGTCGGCGTGATGCTTATAGGGTAACAACGAAAACAACTATGATAATGAAATCTAAATAAAATATCCTATCGATCCTCCAGAGATCACAATTGCCATTTTCAATTACAGAAGTACAAATATTAATAGAGCTATTTGCCATAAGAGCGAGGTCAGACAAAATCCGACATATTGGACGGCTACGGTGAAAAATGTCACACCCTTTCCAATAGCAGAATAAACTTGGATTAGCAAGTTTTTGAAGGTCGCTGGTCTGCGATGTTAAGCAATGAAACGTCTTTTTAATTGACGTCAACGTCAACACATCCAACACACACACACACACACACACACACACTCTACTCTGAATACTCGTCATCTAGCATGTTTAGTTTTTCTCTTGTTTGTGTGTATTGTATATATCACCGGCAAATAGCGTGTAGTTGTGTTTTTGCGGCTTAATTCACCAGAAAGCCCAGACTTTCCTTGGCTAGCAAAGCAGGTAGTATAGGGCTCGCCAATGCGGAAGTACTAGATGCACGCTAAGTTGTTTCATAAAAAACAACAACTGCAAAAATATATTGAAAACGTCATCAAACATCGGGTGAATGCTTTATTATGTGTTTTGTACCACGCCCACTGATGGTCCATTATTTTGCAATGCTGTCACTAACCCTGGGTTAAGAGACCTCGTTACATATAAAAACGGTCTAAAAATTAATCGTGTTTCACTCACCATTTGGTATTGACTAGCCGGGTCCATTCTGCTGGGATTCAGCCAGCGGGCAAGTCAGCCAGTAACAGACGAAAATGGAGTGATCGCTTTCACAGAGGACACTTCTCTCACACAAAGGGGAAATTACGGAGGGCGGAAGAAGGCAGAGGAGAGAAATGTCTTCAGTCTCTAATTCACTAACAAGACAGACGCTTTGGGAAGATGCAATTTGACAACGCCACAAAAATGTCATGTGTACTCAAACATTCGGTAAACCAGCCTTACAAAATAAAACGGCGTCTCGTATGTCTTAATACAGGATTAAGGAATAAGTGAACATATACAGGGCGACTTGGTAATATTTTAACAAACCTCCATCAAATCCTTGCTCATTAAAGTAACAGAATTACCGGTCATGCAGTTTACGGGTCACGTATGCGATGAGAATTGGATGCAATGTTTTGGTTCCAATGATTCCTATTTCTATAAAAGAATTGTGAAATAAGACTCAGCTTTTATTTTGATAGTCAAATTACCCATCCAATTCCTGTAATACCTTGATTTTGTTTTATAAACTTGACAGAGAGGACTGCTAAAAACGACGTTCAAACAATGCGCATGCTGCGTCGGTTTTGCCATTAAACTCGGAACCGAAGTGATCGCATCTTAAGCGGGATAGAATCAGAATACTAGGTAGTTTGCTAACTAAGTTACAGAAAACCATGAAGTTTCTACGACTTAAGTAATCTCGAGGATGGGTATTACCCGGCACTCCTAGAGAAAGAGAATTCCAAGTGCTTGTGAGCATTTATGTATTCTTGTGGACATCTTGTGCCACAATAGTTGCTGTCATTAACTTATATGTATCAAGGTCGTGGCCCTAGGCAGCTTTGACCACCTCCTCTGGGAGCATGAGGTTATTTCCAGGCGGGACAAGATTGTGCTGGGTCTGCGCCAGGGCCTCCTCCCAGACGAACTTTCCTTGAACACCTCCAGAAGGAGCTGTCCAAGAGGCATCCTACCAAATGACTGAAACACCTCAGCTGGATCCTCTCTACAAGGACCTCTTGATAAGGAGCAATGCTACTTTGAGCCTCTCCTTGATATGTGAGCTCTTTACTTTGCTGCTTAGGCTGAGCCCCGTCGACCCCATGGAAAAAAGTAATTTCAACTGCCTGTACTCACAACCTCATAACTGCAGTCAAGACCTAAAGTTCATGACCATAGGTGAGAGTTGGAACATAAATCAAGTGTTAAATCAAGAGCAACCCACTGTTTTGCATCTTAGAACCATGGGCTCACATTGGGAGCTGCAGATCCTCACCCCACTCATTTCAAGGTCAGCTGCAAACCTAAGAGCTGAAGCTCTTTGCATGATGAACCTGAGAGCACAGTATCACCTCTGAAACGCAAGAACAAAAACCTCCCACCACCAAACTTCAATACCCTGCTGCATCTAGAAATCCAATTTATGACAGTAAATTGTGAATTTACCACAGTCAGCTGTGTATTTACGGCATCCAATGTAATCACTGCAGAAAGCTAATGGGTTTTTGCAGACAGCTGTGAAAACAATGTCTCCACTTTCCTAAATAAAAGAGCTAAGCAGAGGCGAGCAAGGTGAAAAGAGTTGGACAGAGACCTTTCGTGCTCCTCGACTGCTCTTCCCTTGCAAGCAACAAAAGTTAATACTTTGTCTGCAGTCTGATTCCTCCGAATCAAGGGTGTTTAACCTCAACAGTGATATTTGTGTCTGTATGAATGCATGCACAAATGTCCGTGTTGTGTACGTCTTTGTGTGCTTATTTTCCACCACGTAGTCCCCCTTGTCATCCGAAAGCAGGTGACCTAAAGTTTGTATTGCTGTTTTTATGACATCATAATATTGTGAAAATATGATGGTGTGTAACAACAATTGGTTACAGGTGGATACTGAAAATTAGTCACCTGAATGCAAACACCGGTTATGGAAACAGTGTATACACCTGATCTTCAGTTCACCATGTATGAGAGAGGAAAACGTGTTTGGCTGTTTTCACATTTTGACAGTAAAACTTTCTCATATCCCCCTCCGATAGGGCACATCCTCCTTAGATGACACATGATGAACTGGTTACAACCGAAAACCAAAAACACTAACAGTCATCCGTGTTGATTTGCACTGATACTGATATGATGAGTTAATGAGTATGTAGAATGAATATGTAGTGTATTTTGCATTACTGAGTGACGTGTATCATCGGGGCGCTACTTCAGTCAGTACATTCGTGATTATATAGGGGAGTGTGGTGTGTTGTTGTGTGAAGTCGTCATCTTCAGGTTCCATCCTTTGTGGCATTAAAGTCCATTCGTCCATCAATCCTTGCCTCAAGCTTCCAAGCTTGAGGTCCACCTAGCAGCAGTTCATGTCGCAGTGTAGGCATGTGCACCCAAGTTCTCCTCTACATCTTAGAAAAGGTACACCTCTGCCATCTGCCTCGGTGGCATTCCCTTTTTGTTCGTGCCCCAGCTTCTGACGTTTGATCATGGCAACTGAAAACAATCCTTCTGCTGCTGTATGGTAAGGAATATGTGTGCTGTAATCTCCCTTGAACATTTTGCATACTGCTCCTTTGTCTGCCAAGAGCCAGTTCAATACTTGCCTATTTTGCCATGATATTTCACTTGTAGCGTGGAGTTGTTCACCTATTGCTCTGTGTATTTCTGTTGTGTAGTTATGAAATCTCTGCTGATTGTAATCTATGTAATTGAGCCAAACAACAACATTGTTAATCGTTACCCATGAGAGTATGGATTTTAAACCTGCTTTAACCTCATCTTGGGCTCTAACTTTATCTGGAATTCCTGTGGGCACCCCTATGCTATTTATGTAGACATCCTCCTAATCTGTGTTCTGTCTCTTATGCCTATTGAGTTTCCTTGACACTTGCTCAAAGTCAATTATTTCATTTATCCCCTTGTAAATTATGACTGCAGGAAGTCACAGCCTTACTAATGCACAAAGTCCTACCCAGCACACTGGTAAAACATTTACCAGAGGATTGTCTCCGCACATTCAATAACTATCTGCGACTGCATTTGGTTGTTCCCCTAGCAAGTGAAGTGTTGGGATTGGCATGGTTATATTTTCGCAAGTCTGGTCCAATTCGATGGGATACTCATACCATACCGGTGTCCTAACAAATAGCTAAGTCATATTTGACTCTGGGAACCACAATATCACCCAAGTGGTTTTACAATTAACAGTGGTGTTGCCTACAAAAACTCTTTTGCTATGTCCGCCGCTAGCGAAACACCCGTACTCCTCTAACTCATTCACCTTACAATCTATGGGCAGTCCATTCTGACCTGTAGAAATCTTGAATTCTGCACATCTCTTGTGAAGATGGTATTCCTCATATTGATTAAGATAATTCTCCTTTTCTTTGGACACATATTTTAATCTGCATTGAATGCCGCACATTGGAAGTCTAAAGAGTGATGCCAACCCTCCTCTTGGAATATAACCTTCCTCTCGACACTCTCTTTGCTGTCTCCTCGCACACTCTTCAAAAGAATGTCTTTCCAGTCCGACGGTTGGTAGAGTTGTTGGAGCCCCTGCACATAAAATACATTCGTTCTCTGTCATCTCTCGCACTATTACACAGTCACGTGAGTGGTCAGTATTTTCGTTTATTACACGGCTTGTGTGAATGCTCGGTTCTGATTGGCTGTTATCAGTCACGTGAGCGGTCATTATTTTTGTATAATGACTTCAAGCTGCAGCGACAAACACACGTCGGTAGAAGTGACCATTTTCTTGCGAGGACGAAAGTATCGTAGCCTACACTTTTGCAGAAAAATGAAAATAGCCTTATTATGAACTATTTCTGACAACTGTATTATTCATTAATGTCTTAAGCTGTGTAATAAGCGCGATAATGCCCTTGTCGTCGGTCATTGTTGCAGATAATCACCTTGAGGTGCCCCCCCCCCTCCACTTGGCGTCGGATGGTGGGGGCACCTCTCGGTGATTATCAAGCAACAATGACCTCCGACGCGTACATTATCCCGTACATAATGACCGCTCGACTATCAATAACGGACCGCTGAGAAATCAAAGACTCAGAGTTGAACCTGCTGCATTCATATCAATCAGCGCCAAAGCATTTAGTTCCACTCTGGATTGTCTACGTACTGTTGCCCGCGTCACGCTTCGTCACGGAACAAACATGAGCAATTTAAAAATTAGTTTCAGCATATTTGGGAAGTATGAAACTTTCAATGCGTGGGTAAGTATGATACGTGTACGTCAAGCTGCGGCTACAAACACAGGTTGATAGAAGTGACAGAAGCGCTTAAGTTCCCAAAGATGTCCCACTTGCCTCGTTGAGTTTTATGTCAATACTGACTCTTAAGTAGGCCGATGAGTTCATGTTTTATCCATTCTAATGATTCACTAACAGCCGAGTACCTGTAGCCGTTACGGCACTATTTTCTTACGCAGACAAAAGTACCGTAGCCTACACTATTGCAGAAAAAGTAAAGCAGCCTTGTTATGAACTATTTCTGACAACTGCATTATTCATTAATGTTTTCAGCAGTGTAATAAGCGCGATAATGCCCTTGTCGTCGCTCATTGTTGTTGGACAATGACCTCCGATGCGTACATTATCCTGTACGCATACCAAGCCCACTTATACCACCCATTTTGATTGGACGTTTCCCATAAGGTGTGTGACTCAGCTCTGCTTTTTACACTTCATGTACTGGCATCTTTCGCTATAGCTGTCCTACTGTATTTTTCAACATACTATCTAATCCCCCCTGTTGTGCGTAATCATCATGGATGTAGTCATCATATCCTGATGTGGGGTCAATTATTCTTTCAGTAACCTCATCACCATCATTGTGTCCTGTTTTAGTCTCGCTTGTGGGAGTTACCTCACCCTGACTTTGCACCTGGCCTACTATTGTTTTTATCTCAGTTTATCAGTTTTTGAGTTTCATGTTGTCCCAATAGTATCTGTTTTTGTGCGAATAACTTGAGTAGTTAACTCAGATGATATTGTAGTAGCGACTGTGGCAATTGTAGTGTCTATCTGCGTGTGTAACCAAATTATATTTGGCACTGGTGTAACAAAGATTGCTTGCATTGCAGTAGTGACTGCAGTGTTTTTACCTGTCTTCCAGCCATCAGCAACTGTAGATTGAATTTGTCACTGAGTGTTTAGTGTGGGTCTACTCGATAACGCTCCCAGGCGGGTTTGACCTGACTGATATGAAAGATTGGGTGTTTGTGGAGGGAGCCAGGGAGGGCCGATGACCTTGGTGATGGGAGTGGGTCCCACAAATCCTGGCGGCAGTTTCCTATACTCGTGGGCCGCAGTAAACAACGATGTGGGCCGTATTTGGCCCCTGGGCCACGAGTTTGAGGGCCCGGAAATGATATAAGCAAATTTGAAGGGACTGAGTATGGGAGGGAGATTACGTGCTCTTTTACCAGCCTCTCAAATTAAGTCAGCATTATGGCGGTGAATATGAGTTGGTAGTAGTTAAGTGATGCAATCGAATCATGGCCGGGTACCGTTGTAAATGTAAAGCTAAAGCTTCTCCCTCATTCTCAGTTTTGTCATTCTTAGTTTTTCCTTTTATCATTTTATCATTAATCCTTTTATCATTATCACATTTTCCTGTTTTGAAGTTTTCAACCACTAACAATCCTCTTAGTGAGGATGTCTGTCTAATAGCAATCTTGCTGCAAGTTCGCTAATCCCTGTCCCATCTTTATGCCCTGCATCCAAGATACCTGTGAGGCTGTATTGGACTTCCATCTGTTCTTTTAAATCCTCTCTGCCTCCACAATGCTCCAAACAAATGACGAACATCATGCGCATACTGTATGCTGAATCAGTGTATATGTTGTCAGATTTACCTTTTGCTAAGTTGCATACTTCTGTCAGAGCAGTAAACTCCACAAGCTGAGCTGAACATGGCTGTTAACATCCTCTTGCCTTGACTGTGACAAAGACATTTTCTTCCTGTTGCACGACTGCATACCCTGCATGATTACCTACATGGTCCCTGAAGCATGAACCATCTACAAAGTATGTTACGTCAGCATGCAGTAACGGAGAAGATTCCAAATCCAGTCGCAATCTGGTGTACCCCATGGTCTCTGCTATACGTTCATGTGGTTCTCCTTCACATTCAAGCGATACTACACTTGCAGGATTTGCAACATTGAATTTCTTTATTGTTATATCTGGATATGTCAGCAATGGCATGTATTATAAACACCTTGCTTGAGTCACAACAAATTTCCCTTGGTTGATTAGCTTGGCGATTTGATAATGTGTCAAACTGGTTACTGGGTAACCCATTGTCACAATGAATGCTTTCTCATAGGCGTAGTATACCGCAGCTAGCCCTTGGTAACATAGCGGCCATCCTTGTGCCACATTATCCAGCTTTGTGCTGTGGTATGCAATTGCCTGCGTCTTGCGCCCACTGCATGTCACCTGCATCAACACTGCGGAAGCTTACATGTCATATCCGTTTGCCACATACAAAAAAATGGTTTGTCATAGTCTGGTGTTGACAGTGCCGGTGCTCTCTGCATGTCCTGTTTTGTTGTTTCAAATGCTATGTTAGCTTCTGCCTACTGCCGGCCTGTGAAGGACGCCAGTTCAGGTTCTGGTTCCGTGAGATAGTCACCATGTTTTCTACTCTCTCCTACTCCTAACCCATATCTATCCTCTCTTATGTTATTTCGCTATTTTCTGTGTTTATTTTGCATATTAGATTATCTGCTTTCATCTGACGCGGCATTAGTGCTTGTGGTTTAACCCTCGTTGCTTCTGCCCATCGGCTCGAGCTTAGCCTAGCTTAGCAGTTTACGTTAACTCATATCCACAGTCGAGAGCAGCGTCGTTTTATGACGATAGCGTGCGTTGACTGTTCTGCAGTGGCAGACAAGATGTCTCTATTAGAGAGACGTGTCCATGAGTTAGAGCAGGTTTTGTCTAGGGCCGGAGTCGGCAACCCAAAGTGTTGAAAAAGCCATCTTGGACCAAAAAAGTAAAAAACAAACCTGTTTGGAGCCGCAAAAAAATTTAAAAGCCTGATATAAACCTTATTAATGAATCAAATATTTATTCTTTGTATTTTTACAGCATTGGAAATCATTAAGAATCTCTGTGTCACATTTTTCTGCCCAGATATACCTTACTAAAACAAAAAAATATTTTTTTTCTCATTTTTATCCATTGTCACACATTTTTGAAAATTCCCCAGGGAGCCAAGAGCCGCATGTGGCTCCAAAGCCGCGGGTTGCCGACCCCTGGTCTAGGGTAACTTTAGATGTCACGGACACTTCAGATAGCCACAGTCCTGGGCCTGACAGCAGGCCTGTAGCCTCGTCGGCAGATGCGGCGGAGTTCATTCTTGTTTGCAGGTGCGGGAAGGCTCAAGGGACTAAGCCGCCGATTGTGCAGCCCGGTTTGCAGTCGCCTCTCCCGACTGCAAATTGGTTCTCGTCCCTCATCAGCCCCGTTGATGGCCCGAAAGTCCAGCCTGCCTCTCCCGCCCCTGTCCATGGGGGTGAAACGACACACGCTAGTGATAGGGGATTCATTGTTCATTGTTTGTTCATTGTTTACCCTGGGTTAGAGTCTCCGACATAGAGGACAATCTTAGGGTGGTGGCATCACGGAGGGATAATCAGGGAACCCAGACACACCCCCTTACTAGTTATAGCAACATTGTTATTCATGTTGGCACCAATATTGTCCGACGTAAGCAGTCAGAGGTAACCAAAGCTAGTTTTGTCAGGACTTATGACGTGGCTAGGAAGATGTGTCTGCATCGATTAGTTGTCTCCGGTCCCTTACCGGCAGGATCTCGTCTCCGATCCGGAGGGTGCTAACCACCCTTTTCCGGTCAAGAACCATGGCCTCAGATTTGGAGGTGCTGATTTTCATCCCCGCCATCTCGCACTCGGCTGCAAACCGCCCCAGCGCATGCTGGAGGTCCTGGTCTGAGGGTGCCAACAGGACAACATCGTCTGCAAAAAGCAGCGATGAGATCCTGTGGTCCCCAAACTGGACCCCCTCCGTACCCTGACTGGGACCTAGAAATCCTGTCCATATAAATAATGAACTGGACCAGTGACAAAGGGCAGCCCTAGTGGAGGCCAACATGCACTGGAAATACGTTTGACTTACTGCCGGCAATGCGGACCAAACTCCTGCTCCGGTCGTACAGAGACCGCACTGCCCGTAATAAGGGGCCATGAACGCCATACTCTCGGAGCACCCCCCACAGAGCACTGCGAGGGACCCGGTCGAATGCCTTCTCCAAGTCAACAAAGCACATGTGGACCGGTTGGGCAAATTCCAATGGTCCCTCCAGTATTCTGCGGCGAGTATAGAGTTGGTCCAGTGTTCCACGGCCAGGACGGAACCCGCACTGTTCCTCCTGGATCTGAGATTCCACTATCGGCAGGATTCTCCTCTCCAGCACCCTGGCATAGACTTTCCCGGGGAGGCTGAGGAGTGTAATCCCTCTGTAATTTGAACACACCCTCCGGTCCCCCTTCTTAAACAGAGGGACCACCACCCCAGTCTGCCAGCTCAAGTGCACTGTCCCCGACTGCCATGCGATGTTGCAGAGGCGTGTCAGCCATGACAGCCCTGCAACATCTAGAGACTTGAGATACTCAGGGCGTATCTCGTCCACCCCTGGCGCCTTGCCACTGTGTAACTTTTTAACTACCGTGGTGACTTCAGCTTGGGTGATGAGCAAGTCCACTTCCGGGTCCTCTGCCTTTACCTCCTCTATGGAGGACATGTCAGTGGGGTTGAGGAGATCCTCGAAGTATTCCTGCCACCCCCCGACCACATCCTTCCACATCTTGGGGTCTTGTTCACGAGTGAGGGTAGAATAGAACAGGAGATTGATTGACGGATCGGTGCAGCGGCGGCAGTGATGCGGTCAATGTACTGGTCCGCCATGGTAAAGAAGGAGCTGAGCCGGAAGCTCTCAATTTACTGGCCGATCTACATTCCTACCCTCACCTATGGTCATGAACTTTGGGTCATGACCGAAAGGACAAGATCTCGGGTACAGGCGGCCGAAACGAGTTTCCTCCGCAGGGTGGCGGGACGCACTCTACGAGATAAGGTGAGGAGTTCTGCCACCCGGGAGGAGCTCAAAGTAGAGCCGCTTCTCCTCCACATCGAGAGGACCCAGCTGAGGTGGTTTGGACATCTAAACCAGATGCCTTACGGACGCCTTCCTAGGGAAGTATTCCGGGCATGTCCAACTGGGAAGAGGCTGCAAGGAAGACCCAGGACGCGCTGGAGGGACTATGTCTCCCAGCTGGGCTGGGAACGCCTCGGGGTCCTCCCAGAGGAGCTAGAGGAGATGTCTGGGGAGAGGGAAGTCTGGGCTTCCCTCCTGAGACTGGTGCCCCTGCAACCCGGCCCCGGATAAGCGGCAGAAAATGGATGGATGAATGGTCCCTTACCCGTGAGGGGTACCGCTGGCTGACGCGTCATTGTAGTGAACAGGGCTTTAGTTTTGTGGATTACTGGCGTTCTCTCTGAGGCAGCCCGCATATGCTGAAGGCGGACGGCCTTCATCCTACTGGGGTTGGTGCCGCCCTTTTATCAAGAAATATAGACAGGTGTCTTAACTTAATTTGACATTAGGGACTTATCATTCGGCAGGTTGCAGGTGATTAGAGAGTAGGGCTGGGCGATATGGCCTAAAAAAAAAATCTCAGATTTTTTAAAGAAAAATTCGATTTTTGATTCGATTTTTTTTTCAATGCGCTTAAAACAACTGTAGACATCTGACATATTGTCAAAGTGCCACTTTATTGCTGTGGTTGTCCTCAGAGTAAAAATGGATATAAACAATCCAAAATAAGAAGTAAATGGGGCTCTGTCATTCAGCAATTTCAAGCTTTTACCCAGGATTAAGTTTTCAAAAGTGCAACAGCAACTTCACACTACTTTAAATGATCTGATTAGGAACAGATAACTTAACAAAGGTTACTGTTTAAATAAATGTCAGCATAGTGCAAATAAAACATTAAACGTGTTGCTTAAATGCCTGTGGTAGGCATAGCCTACTCAGAAGGTAAACAAATGTAAACAAAGTTTTATCTTTAACAATAAAATATGTGCTTATTATATCTCTGA
>OMPJ01010204.1:0-27306 GCA_900312935.1 Carapus acus
TTATATATATATATGTGTGTGTGTGTGTGTGTATATATATATATATATATATATATATATATATATATATATATATATATATATATATATGTGTGTGTGTGTGTGTGTGTGTGTGTACATACAGTATATATAATATCTATTTCTGGTTATTACATTTCTTACACAAATTAATATTACTATGTGCCAATTCCAATTTATTCAATGGGTTTTTATCCAGTTTTGCAGAGGTGTATCTTCTACGAGGCATACATTTTTGAACTTTGCTCCCTTGTGTGTGTCTACATTTAATCAGTCTGACAATCTGGCAATCAGCTACAAAAAATTGCATTTACGCATGCCATGTCAGAAGCATGACATGTTTATTTGTTTAGATGTCTATCATATGAAACATTACATTGGACCATGTAGAAGAAGCTAACAGTGATAATAAATATACTGACCATTCTAACTATTTCTTTTCTGTCTATAAAAGCTGTTTGAATACACCTGAACAAATCAACTGTGTTCGGTTTATGCAAGTAATTTGAAAAAAGGAATCTCAGATGAAACCATGACCCTAAACAGATGTCACTGCAGCTGATTCCGCTGTCTTCAATCTTCTCTCTTATTTTTCTACTGAAATCAGTGTGTTGAGAGATCAAATTATTATCCACTCTGGCGATAATAACACCCAACTGCACCAATCCAAGGTCACAAAAGTTAAAATTGAGTCGGTAAGTAAATTTGCAAAAACAATACTGTATAAAGTCATTCTCTCTGGGCCTCTACCAAATCTATCCAATGACGTTATTTTCAGCTGCATGTTATCATTTAACCGCTGGCTGTCGACATGGTGTCCAGTTAATGACATAGGCTTCATTGACAATTGGCAGACTTTTTGGGGAAAACTTGGTCTGATTAGGAGAGACGGCATACATCCCACTTTGGATGGTATAGAACTTATTTCTTGAAACATGGCCGAGAAAGAAAAGAGGAGTCACACATAGGAACCTAATCATACCTCCCTCCGCAACTGCTCCCGCACAACAGGATGTGCAAATTAAGTGTGGATAACTGAACATTAGATCTCTATCCTCTAAGGCCATATTGGTCTATGATTTAATATCTGAACACCACTTTGACATGTTATGTCACAATGAAAAATGCGTGTCAGCCTAAAAAAAAGCAATTCCTCCCAGTCACGTTGATACCATTGCATCCATTTTTAACTCCAGCCTCCTGATCAACCCTGGTCTCAAAGCGCGTCACAACCCCATTGGAAGCCTTGTTCTTAACATGTCGCACCCAACATGTAAAGCGCAGCAACCCATCCTATATGTCACTGTGTACCAGCCTCCAGGCCTGTACTCTTAATTTCTAAGCGAGTTCTCAGAGTTCCTATCATCTCTAGTTATCATGACAGATAAGGTGATTATAGCAGGAGATTTTAACATTCACATGGATGTTCAGACCTATAGCCTTAGTACTGCCTTTCTCTCACTGCTGGACTCAACTGGATTCTCTCAAATAGTCAGTAAACCCACCCATCACCTTAATCACACTCACAACCTTGTTTTAACCCATGACTTGAGAACCTTGTGGTCCTCCCTCCCTTATCCTGTTCTTTCAGACCACTTCTGAGTAACCTTTGAATTCCATCTACCCGATTACACATCTCCCACCAAAAACAGTTATCTCCAGATGTTTATCAGACAGTGCTGTAGCTAGATATAAGGAAGCTATTCCATCTGCGCTTAGTCTCACTCCACCAATGGAGTCAATCGATTGCCTTACTCCCTCCATTATAGACCGGGTTGGGTTCAAACCCCAGTCAGGGCGAACATCCAGTTAGGGTCCTTAGGCAAGACCCCTAATGCCGACACGCCTACCTGCGGAGGTGCCTTGTTCATGGGTAACTCTAATCCACATGGCACCCCTCGAGGCGACATGTTTGCTCGCCCTGTGCTCTCTACGTGTGGTACCTGGTGCAGGGCAGCAAGTAAGAATTTAATTGTGCAGGGAAACTTGTTTCTATATACTGTGCATATGACAATAAAGCTTGAATTATTATTATTATTATCCATGTCTCGTAAACGCATGTTACTAATTGGGCCTCTTTCCTGGAGTCTTTGTCTTGTGCTTAGGGTTAGGGTTAAAGGAAGTTTTTCCTCATCTCTATTGCTAATTGGGGATATGTTGGGTCTCTGTGTGTCCATCCCATAGACCTTGACTGTTAACATGTTGAGGAGCTCTATCTGCTCCATCTTAGCGCCTTGAGTTAACTTCTGTAATGATTTGGTGCTATAAAAGTGTCAGATTGGCATTCATTTCAATTAAGTTCAATCATGTGCAGTTGCTTGCATCTGAATTGTGGCCATTCGCTCATGACCAGACCAAAGGGACCACTGTCTCATCTCAGTCTTAGCCTCTATTCTATATTTATCAAAATATCATCTGCTGCCATGTAAGTGCAATTGAAATGAACTGTTTAGACAGTTATTTGATAGCTGAGATTGGCCAAAAATCCCAAAGAAATGTAAAACAAAGAGCAAAACAAATCTGTACAACAAACAAAATTATACTTATACTGTACATATTGACAACGTACAGTCATCTGTGTACCAGTGTTTCCCAACCTTTTTCAGCCACGGCACACATTTTACACCACAGAAAATTTCACGGCACCTCCGTGAGTTGTCGGCGGGGAATGTGTTTCAACATTTGGCCGTGAGTTGTACAAAGGATAGGAGCGCCTGTCCCGTGGCACAC
Organism: Carapus acus; assembly: GCA_900312935.1. Lineage (NCBI taxonomy): Eukaryota > Metazoa > Chordata > Actinopteri > Ophidiiformes > Carapidae > Carapus > Carapus acus. Next base: position 2,749 of record OMPJ01010204.1, read on the forward strand.
TAGATGACTTCTCATGTCACCTTTCGCAGCACAGTGGTTGGGAAACACTGTTGTATACAATATTTTCTATGTAAACCAATCGTATCAATGTTGTCATAACAACTACAATGTCAATATAACTTAACACACTTAACAACCTGACATAACAAAAGACATATACAGCAAGCTGCACCCTCATGTAACACCTACTGTGTAACTGAACATGTCTTCAAGCAAGGAAAGTAAACAGGTCTAAGATCTATCTATATCTGTGTCTAAAGCTGTGGAATGTTGCCACCTTATGATGACACTGAACTCAGTTGATGTTTGTTAAATACTGAGGCTCGGAGCTGTGCTGGGGTAAGTTCCTGCCTTCTTATAGTCGCGTAGAGACAGATGCTTCAGATGCGCAAACATGGAATCTTAGTGTGGTGTCTTCATTTTTTCCAGATGCACTTGAGACTGACATGGTCTGTTGGAGAGGGGAACAGAGAGAATGAGGAAGACGTTAGCAAGGAGGAAGTGAAAGATGGATGGACAGGGTGATGGAGTCAGTAGAAAGGAGTACTTTGAAGCTTGACGAATGGCAAAAAGAGCTGTGTCAGAGGAAAAAGGGGAGGAATTTAATGAATTATATGAGAGGCTAGACAGCAAACTGGGAGAGAAGGAGTTGTATGAGATGCCTAAGCAGAGAGAAAAAGCTGAGAGAGATGTGCAGCAGATTTGGGTCATCAAAGATATGAGATGGATGGAGTACTCTGAGGACCTAATGAATGTGGAGAATGAGAGGGAGAGGAGGATGGATGAAGGTACATTTAGGGAACAGGCAGTGAAGAAACTCTGATGATAGAAGTGAAGGAAGCCATGAAAAGGATGAAGGCTAGAAAGGTACTTGACCTTGATGACCCGTGGAGGTATGGAGATGTCTAGGGAAGAGAGCAGTTGGATTTCCGACCAAACTGTTTCTCACATTCTTGGGCGCCAAGACTGGAATGCAGGAGCATTACGATGGTGCCAATCTTTAAGAACAAGGGTGCCGTGCCGACTTGCGGTAACTGTAAAGATGTTGAAGTTGGGTTGAGGCAGGAGGTTACAATTAGAAAGCAATGGTATGGGTAAATTCCGAGAGAGAGTACTACCAGCATTTTGGGAGCGCTGAAGTAGAAGAACAGAGAAGGTCAGAGGGAGTTACATGGTGTCTTTGTGGACCTTGGTGGGAGATACATCTTGTGCATGTGCTGGGACACATCATCAGTGATGTTGTATCCTATGATCATCGGGGATCATCGGGGGTTTGGGGTCTTTCAACATCAGACCCCCTCAGCCCAAGCGACCCAGCTGGGGTGATCAATCCTCAGCCTGTGTCCCAGCAGCGTTTGTCCACAAATCTGCCCTCTTAATCCAAAGCCATTTTGTGGCTCTCTCTGCGACTTCAGTTGCTGATCTGATAGCCTTCTGTTTTGCCTCCCCGACGAGTCCTTGCTGCGTGAACACTCTGCAGAGCGAACGCCCTGCAAAGCCCCGGCAGCCCACCTACAACTGAGGTTCCCTCACAGGATTACATCAACCAGACTCACAGATTGTTTTCCAGCCTTGCCTCCTGCACACTTCCACCATCTCCTTGTACTTGGCCCGCTTCCTGTCATTGGCCTCGTCCATGCGCTCTTCCCATAGAACAGTGGGCTCCAGAATGATCAGCTGCTTGGCGGAATCTGAGACAATGATCAGTCTGGGCAAAGCCTGGTTGATGTAATCCTGGGAGGGAACCTCAGTTGTCTGCCTAGGTCCACTTCCGGTTGCCAGTCGTTGGCGGAGGTGAGGAGGCCGGACTTTCCCGTGGTTGTATGTTGGGCTTCTCTCCAGCTGTGTGGAACGCGGTCGTCTTTGGTTTGTGGTGGCCTTTGCAGGTGTTGATGGTGGTGGCAAATGCTGTCAGCGACTGCGCTAAGCACCTCGTCATGGTGCCAGCGATAGCGCCCGTCTCCAAGGGCTTTTGGGCAGCTGCTGAGTAGGTGTTCCAGGGAACCCCGTCCTGAACAGAGGAGACAGGATGGTGTCTCCATTTTACCCCAGTGCCTTCTGCCTCAGCCGTGACTCAGCCACATCTAGGGCTTTGCCTGCGTTCCATTTCCTAACTGTTTGCACCTGGATTCCAGCTGATGCCGCCTTTGGATCTCTGGATTCTCTGTATTGCAATGCTCCCCATGTTCTAGACACCATGAACTCTTCAGTGAGGCCACTTATTGGGAGCTGCAGGATGTTGCTGGTGCCATACAGAGCAGAGCTGCTTAGGCGTGGTAGACCATCTCCGCAGGTAGCTGCTGATTTTTCTGTTCATGCCCTCGACTGTTGTTACAGGTACTGCACTGGGCAGGATGGAATGCTGGTAAATCCAGGCCTTGAACCTCCCTGGCAGACCTGTCTTGTCAATGCAGCTAAGCCAGTCCTCAAGTTCTTTGTTGGTTCTCTGGATGGAGGCAGAGTCTTTGAGGCTACAGTCAAAGGACTTCCCGAGGCTCTTAACTGGCTTTTCTGTGATGGATAGGATGGTGGCTCAAGCCAGTGAGAAGCGGAACCTGTCCACAACTTTCCCTCTCTTGAGCACTAGAGACCTTGATTTTGCTGGCTTAAAGCTCATCCTTGCCCAGGTGATGAAGATCTCTAGGGCTTGGAGAATCCACCTGCTGCCTGGCACGGATGTAGTGGTGACAGTTAGGTCGTCCATGAAGGCTCTTATTGGGGGCTGGCAAACTCCTGATGTTGTCAAGTGGCCCCTGCACTCTACCTCAGCTGACTTGACTATCATGTTCATGGCGAGGGCGAAAAGGATGACTGAGATGGTGCAGCCAGTTAAAATGCTTTTCTCAAGCCAGTGTCAATCTGATGTACCTGATCAAGCGGTGACTCCTAGCCTGAAGTTACTGTAGTAATCCAGAATAAGGTCTGAGACTTTGATGGGAACATGGTGTCGCTGGAGGGCGAGCTCAATGAGCTTGTGTGGGATGGAGCTATATGCATTGGGGAGATTGAGCCATAGCACAGTGAGATCCTCTTTCCCCTCACATGCCTCCCTGAGGAGTTGTGTTGAGATAGTGTATAAAAGAGTACCAAGAGAGGAACTGTGGTACTGTATGAGAAAGTCAGGAGTGGCAGAGCAGTCTCACAAGGAGTGGAGATAGTGCAGAGGGAATACATATCTTGGGTCAGCCATTCGGAATAACGGACAGTGTACAAGATAGATGAAGATCAGGGTACAAGCAGGGTGGCATTGGTGGAGGAGAATACTGTATTAGGAATGCTTTGTTGTGGGCAAATAGCGGCTAGACTGAAAGAGAAGGTTTACCACTTGGTAGCGATACCTACCATGATGTTTAGTGTGGGCTGTGCCCAAGAGACAGGAGGCTGAGCTGGAGGTGACAGAGGTGAAGATGCTGAGGATTTCTTTGGGTGCAACCAAGTTTGACAGGATCAAAAATGAGACCATCAAAGGAACAGCTACGGTGATGTGATTGGTGGAGAACGTCCAAGAGCAAAGATTGAGATGGTTTGGTCATGTGCAGAGGAGACATTGCTGATATATTGGACAGAGGATGTTGGAGATGGAGCTTCAAGGTAGGAGCGAAAGAGGGAAACCACAGAGAAGGTTCATGGATGTTGTTGAGAAAGACATAAGGGCAGAGGGTGTTTCAGTTGATGAGTAGGACAAAAGTAGGTAGAGAAAGACGATCTGCTGTTGCTACCCCTAAATGGAGCAGCGGAAATGCGAACAAAATGAAGAGGCAGTGGAGACTGACCTTGTGAACTGCTGGGATGCAAGTCACTTCCTCACAACAAACAAACGGAAGGAGCCACCTTCAGTAATGCTTTTACTGTAAGACACAGAGAAGATGGGTTAGACTGAATCAAAGTCATTGCTTTGGGCTGTTTTTTCCTGTCTTTGTTCTGTCTCTCAACAGTCAACACAATATAATTTTCATAGCAAAGAAATCTAATAATGTTATATTTTCATATTGCACATTGGGATGAACTGTGGCGTTGTTTCAGAAAAAGTCCTACCGCAGATCAGCTCACAAGCATCAGTCTGGCCAAACAGTTTATCTTGTGTATTTGCCATATCGATTCCTCCATCCACATTTCTAAAAAATCTAGAGTGTGTGGGTACGATGACTGGCTATTTTCCACATTACAAATGTTTGACTCAGTGCATCCCCAGGGCTGCTGGAGCCATCTAATATGCTTGACCTCCAGCTCACTGACACACCATTAATACAACATATGACTGATAATGTTCTTGTAGGCTACACACTTCCTCATCATCCCATCTCTCGTTGATGGGATAATCAATCTGTTATCAGATCATGGATTTATTGGAGATTACATGGAATTGTATTTTTCTCTCTGTCTCTCTGCAGGACGTTTGTGCAGTAGGCCACTTAAGCCTATGCAACTACTGCTGCTTTTATTTGCTCTGTCACTCCATGCTGTCGCCATGTCTGACACAACTCGTCTACATACTGCCAGTGCTAGTGCAAGTGCAATTGCCTTTTCTACGCAATGTCACTTACACAGTATCTGTGCTAACGTGGATAGTAAATTCAGTTAAATTCAATTTTATTTGTATAGCGCAAAATCATTATAGAAGTTATCTCAAGGCGCTTTCCAACATAGAGCAGAGCCCACATAGTACTTCAAATTGTGTGAGAATATATATGCTCTTAAGATCTTGGTATGCTTGTCATCGGTACTACTAATAGAAATGACGGCAATATTTTTGTCTCAGTAAATATGAATGATTCATTTGTATGCCCGTTTAAAGTCTGTGATTGCACCTCTTTCCCATGTGACTCCTCTGCTTTAAGATTGAATTTTTGTTCCAGCATTTTTTCCCCTGGAAAATTAAAATGTCTCATTTCAAAATGTAATCGGACAAAGTTTATTGACTAACAGATTTTAGAACTGAATGTTTCTGGTTAGTTCTGACTTAAATGTTCTCTCTCTGCCCCAAACAGGTTGCTCAACAACTATGGCTTTTGATGGATCTGGCCTTTGTATTATCAAGGATGGTGCATTATGTGGGACTGTTCACCTTTTAAGGCCACTGCTGCTGCTGAGAAAACATGGTCACACAACCCTAAGTAGTACCTTTCCGACAGGATGCCGTTTTTGAAGACTCCAACGTAACTCTCTCTCTTGGGCAGTGGTAGAACATCTACAAATCCTCCATCTGCATTTATCACACCTGCATGGATCGCTGCTTTGCAAATGCTCGAGTGCTGTGATGAAACAGAGCAGGAAATCGAGGGACAGATTTAAGAATGTTCTCACAAGTTCTTCCACAATTGTTCATTTGATGAAAAGCACAGCACCCGCACACAACAACAACAGTATCAAGGATTTCTTTCACTGCCTGAGGTGGCTGTCTAAATTTAGTGTTAGAAATGCTTGCAAACCGTCTTACATACCCACAACTATGCATGTACACAGCAAATATTGTACTGCTAAACAAACATCAACCAACAGTAGAATTGCTTGGACATTGCTGTGGGAACCCACAGAATATGTTATTCCTAAGAACTGTGTGACAGTGGGTTTGCAAAAGATAACTCCAGTGCAACTAGCTGGAGAATGTGTGTGGACTGAGAGCCAACACTGTTATTTCATCAAAGTAAAATTAGAATTACCTTAATGTAAGCTTAAATCAAAAGTGATGGCTGGGGAAGTACTCCCGGTGACATGATATACATATGAAAGTTTAATCAAAAAACAGGGTTGAATTACAAAATCCAGTATATCAACTTAGATTTAGTCATACAATTAAATACATTACTTACGTCAGCATAGACATTGTTCCCAACCACAGGAGACCAATAAGACGGCTGATTCTTACAGTTGGTAGGACAATAGACTCTGTAGTGGGACATTTACATGAGCAGCAATGATAAAAATTAACAAGCTGATTTTTTCTCTGAGAACAAAACTGAAACTTTGATGAAACTACAAAACAACAATCAAATTTGTTGGGCATATTATTCCTCCACTTGGTAGGAACACATTTGAATGTGCATAGTCACATATTCTTAAATTCCAGTATTGACTCAGACAGCAAAGGAAAGATGCTTGTGGGCTCAAACCTGTGCCAACATTAATTCAGAGTAAACATTGCAAATGACTAACAAAAGCAATTAAACTAGCCATGTTGCACAAAGGAAAATAACCAAATCCAAAACATGGTGAGAAACTGGAAATTATATTTTTCCATTGGTGGATGGCAAATACAAAAAATATTAGAAACAGGTGAGGACAAAACACATTGCGACTGGAATCAGGACACCAACATCTTCTTATCAAGAATAATACATTCTGAGAGTATACCTGGGGCAATGTGAAGAAGGATGCTTGAAAGCACATATTTCAGCCACCGTGGTGTAGCAGTCAACAGACATTTCTGTAAGAAACACATGATGAATGTCCAGAATTTAATGAATGAACATACGGCAAAAACAAGGTGTTTCACTAAATTTTGGTCATCACTCACTTACCCTCCACTTTGCTCATACCAAACGCGTTGCCAGGTTTAGATTTACTGTGAGGGTGACCACAATATTAGAATTAGTAAACTATAATAAAATTTCCAGCACTCAGTTGCAGGAAGTGAGGCCTTGCAAAGATACAAAATCTACCTGAGAGACTCAATGCCATTCTGTGTTGTTCGGATGAAGAATGGAAACCTGTCCATTCTCTTGATGTCAACCAATCCCCCATTATTGTTTATCACACCAAAGTGTATAGCGGCACGACAAATGCTCGATTGCTGGAATGGTATGAAATGAAAACGTCAATGATGTGTGCTCAGAGGGGCAACAAGGATTAGATATGGGTTTACATTGATATTGAAGAAACTCACCACATCATAAAAAAGAGTTCCCCAAACTTTGGCTCTGTTATGTAAGCAGTTAGCTGGACAGTTGTATCTGCAAATATATCCAAAAGTGAGCGACAAATTTCACAGAATTTGCCAAAAAAATAAAAAATAAAGGCTGAAATGCTCTCACCTATTGCAGGTTACTCCCCTGCACTTATCTCGTAAACGAGTCTCACACTTGATGTTCTGTGCTGCACAAACAGAAAAAAACGGGCAAATCAAGAATAATAATACATACAGAACCCAAAGCAGGATTTTACAGGATCCCTTTCTCTGAGATGTGGTAAACATGTTTATAGGTAGTATATAAAAACTAAGAATACTAAAAAAAAGTGTACTCAAAGTGTAAATGACACATCTTGTGCTTTATATAAGATCAGATATAGTTACAGTATCTTTGCGAGTCTTTCAGAGAAAGACTAAGAAATATATCAAACCAGCAGGGTGGTCTATATTCAGAATTCAGTGAATATGATGAGTACTGGTTGTGTTTCATATCTCTTATCAACATTCTTCACAGACAGAGGTACTGCACATTTTAAGCCAAGGAAAATTGTGTGTCAGAGTGCCTTTGCTACTAGTACTTGTCATGTTCTCTGTGTTCCCTTGCAATTAGAGGATTAATTATCCGACTGAAGAAAAAACAAAAATAAATGACAGCATCCACACAGCCCTCAGGACTAAAAAACATGTCTGAACTTGACGTTTGTTTTGAAATCATTTAGACTGTGCACAAAGAACGATGCATGTCAGCACTTCTAGCAAAATGTGAAAATATCATCTCATTGTGGACAGCTGTGATGTGACTTTTCCAGTTTTTAGCTTGTATATTGGTTTCTTCAATCGCTACGTAAAAGATGAAGAACTGCCGTTGTCTGTGCAACATCTGTGACACCAGGGGCACACACACTCCCTCTCAGTGTGACAGAGATACGGGCTGCCTCACCCACAGGCTTCTCAAAGCAAAGTGACGAGAACATTACACTGGTTACATCGACAAGCAGAGAGGAAGCACTCAGTCATGGTTATGGAAAAGGGTTATGGAAAATTGCACATGAAAATTGCATCTGAAATCCTTCCATACAAAAATGAAAATAAATTGATTTTGATTTTTTATCGCACCAATTAGTATACAAATAAGAATGTTGAATTAATTGTTGATTGATTGTTTTGAGAAAATACCCTGAGAACAACACCCTGAGAACAATACACTGGCCTACACTGATGGTGATGTGTTTTTTTTTTCCTTTTCCCAATAGTACGCTCCCCTATCGCAATCACCGTACCTAGTAAAGTGTTAACCACTGTCTTTGATGGTGTGCGTCTGGGTATATCAGCCTTTGGAGAGGAGGGCTTGGAAGAAGGTCTCTTTGGAGGTGAGGGTTTGGGCCTCGCAGCACGAGGGGCGACAGGAATCTGAGGTTTTTCCACCTCATTCATATCCTCTGTCGCTGAGCGCTGGTGATCTGAAGCCACAAAAACAGATGATGTTCATATACAGATAGTTATATTTAATAACACAGATGGAGCCTTTGTTGCATGCAAAGCAATGATTTGTCCGAGGAATCATACTGGCATTTAAATATGTTTGCATCAAATCCCATGTAAGAGAAACAAGCATGCAATAACAATCAAACAATTATGAGAATTGTTGGAATAGTACATATTTGTACCATTGAGTACGAGCTAAGTGTGGAGACAGGCTAGCAGATGTTGATTATGGGATTTTAAACTTGACGTCTGATCATTGACTCTGGCTTGTAATGATTATAATGGAAGTGGGCCAAATTCCTCGCTGAGGGCCTTTGATAACACTTCACATACTTTCTCTTGCACAGCTGGCAAAGCACAGAATAAATCTACTTGTCTAGCTGTCTTACTAATGTTTATCACATTTTATGAGTTAGAACAATAACAGACACACTACTATGTGCACATAAATCCTCTGTAAACACCTTATATTATATATATATATTTAAAGCATGGACTTTGGTTGTGCTCACCCTTGTAGCAGAGGTTATTCCTGCATTCCCCTCCATAGCTTGGAGGGCACTGGGAACAAGGACGGCCATATTGATATGGGGCTTCACCATACCAGTTGCCTCTGTTACACACAACAGTGCCGTGAGGAAATAAATAATCACTCAAACATCACTGGGGTCATGACCTTGTACTTATTTAAACACAGGGCCTATGCTCAACAAAAAGTCATTAGACCAACTAATTCACTCACATCAGTCCCACTAAAAATACTCAAGGCTGTCTCTAAAATCTTGTGGGTTGTTTTAAAAACAAACACCTATGAAAGCTTTGTTTATCTTTCTGTGTACAGTACTTCATTATATTTCTGCTCTAAGTTGCTGTGGAATTCTAATGGTGCCGGTATGTCCGCCATGTGGATCTTTACAATGGTTGTGGTAGCGAATGGACTAGTAAAATCAGATCTACGCTGCGTATTTGGACTACAGTGATAATTGGTACCCGAAATAGGGAAGCAGAAATGTTTAAATGAAAAGATTGCTTCACTCCAGAAAAATTTTGCAGAGTAAGCAATGACTGAAGAGAAACGATTTAAAATATGCAGAGGTGAAATCCCATTTGGGCAAGAATGTCTTTGAAATCCCATGACAAAGAATGTGTGGATACATTTCATTTATGTCGTCAATCAGCACATGTAAATAGATCCATACTGTGGTGTCCAATGGATAGTTGGCTGGCTACAAGGTTGTTTAAGTAATGTTGTGTTTCACAAAGCCATTCAACTTTAAATACATTGCTCCTGTCTGTGCAGATCTCTATAATCACCATACGCGGTATCCATTGCAGTTTGTAGGCTTTAAACAATGAGTGGGGTTTGTCAAAGCTTGATTTGATTGAAAATCAAAGTTAAAACAGATTCATGTCCACAAAGATGACACATACTGAGTGGGTGAATATCTGCCTGTCAGGGTTTAATCCATCATGATCGCTTCCAGGCTGTGCCTTGTAGTTTTTCGTTGTGAGGTGCAACCTTGACATATCAACAGGATATCATTATGCTAATGTTTTGGTCACTGCGGAAGCACTGGTAACATGATGAGTAATGCAAACAGAGCAGAGGTGCTGATAAATGGGACGCATGTTTGAGCTATTACTTTGGTGAGTAGTTGCACACAAGGTAAACAGCATTTTCCCATATTTCTCCCCACACGTCCATCCTTGGGCAGACATGCACAGCACAGCCCACTCGATTTGTTGTTGCCCAGACCACCTGTGAAGGGGAAAGAGAAGGACAATCTGTATTGACATGCCTCTAAATATCAGTTTGCAATATTCTTTAAATGTCACTAAATGTAGCATCAGTCCATTGAGAATGAATTACCCATACAGTGACACTGAAAATAAAAGTAAGAAACTTAAAACCTACTTGATTCTTGGCAAACAAAGCAAAGCATTCTAACTTCACTTTTTTGCATTTCACCCTGTGGTGCAAATATCAAACAGTCACACAATCTTGTACGCATGATTTCTACAGGTAAGGCAGGAGTTTGCTCATGCATTTCCCTGAGACAGAGCCAGACTACCACATCAGTAAATCCAAAATGCAAGATCTTTTTTGTGGCAGTTCGGTTATACTGACTTGGTCCTCTGTGACATGAATACGATGATGGAAATAATTTTACCTGTAGTAAATACTATTCACATCTTTTGTCCGATGGGTGGAAGTTACATGAGAATCATCTGCCACAGCAAGCAAGCATAGAGAATTTACAGATACCTCTATTCAGCTGACAAAATCCCTACTGTCCTGCAAGAGGCACTGTTTTGGACTTTGTATTGCTTTGCCCAAGCTTTATCAAGCTGGTCACATTTTCTATCATCAGCCTTTGTGTCTTACCTGAGTGTAGTGGGTGCACACAGGCCCGGAGCAGCGCTCTGGACACCGGGGGTTGCACTCATGGGCATAGGGGTAGGAGTAATCTCTCACCTCATTGTACCAGGATTGGACGTGGTCAGCCGGGGAGCGATATCTGGGTGGCACAAACCACATTTTCACACAAAACAAAAAACACAAACTCACAAAAGTGATCTTAATAAGGAGTCTGCAGGCATACAAAATTAATAGTATTATCAGACACATCCGCGTGATTTTTTTGACCATGACCAAGCAGCACAAGCCTCCAGGTCTCAGGCTTTGTCATTTAGACCATACAAAGAACTCCACTCCAGGGGGAAAACAAAGTCTAAAGAATTATGATGCACCAGGGGTCATCAACACGGCGCCAGGTCGCCCGCAACGTGCCCACGGGTCTGCTCTACAAATAGCACATCTCACCAGCTGCTTCTAAAATTTAATTTTATTCTGTTGCAATTTTCTAAATCACATTTGCATGTATATCGATCTTCTAAATGGTAATATCCTAAAAATATGTTCATTACACATAAAATTTAGATAACTTTGAGTTAACTCTGACCTACTGGTTCTCTAATTCAATGGACAGTATTGTAGGTTTAGCAAAACTTCAGTGCGAGTGCAGAGTACCGGTAAGCTAGCGGGCACAGTGAAGATGGGCTCTGAATGCAGTTTAGTACCCCAAAAATGTGGCAGAAAAAAGAAAGAAAACTTATCTCTTTCACACTGAATGGAAGGAGGAGTTCTTTTTTGAGGCTGTGAAAGAAACGCGCGTCTCATTTGCTGGGCGACTGTGGTGAGGGCACTACGAGTTTTTATCCGGATTTTATCCGAAAATGCTGCAGATTAGGTCATTTGTTCAAAATGTGACAAGGTTTATCTAAAAATATGTTAGCTGATTTTCTTAAACATCACATAATTGATGACTTTTTGAAACATGATGCAAAGTAGTTCATATTTGTTAAAAATGTCAATGTCTATTGGAAATGGGACATTTTTCCTGTTGAATATAGTATGCAAGTGATCATCTGATTATTTAACAGTTACTGCAATTGATAGAAATAAAATTCTGAATATTGCTGTCATTGTTGCTAATTATTGTGAGAAATCATTAACATGATCAGTGTCTTCACATAGATGGGTATCACTGATCATTATTAAAAATGTGTAACTTAAGGTAAACTGAGTAAATTTGTTATTGCAGAGGAGCGTATCAAACTGGTAGCCCTTCGTGTGACTCAGTACCCATGATGTAGTTTTCAGTTTCAAAAAGCTTGCTGTCCCCTGTGGTACACCAAACATTAATACATCTCTATTATTGTACAACTGAAGACGTTACTGTAAAAATTGCTTTGTGAGGTAGTGAAATGTGTTGGGCATTTAAATTGCAGCGGGAGTAGAGTTGAAGAAAAGGACTCAAGGTCAAAGACATACTGACACACAAGATCTAGGGAAGTGGACAGTGAGAAAGGGTCTGCAGGAGGGGCACCTGCAGTAGTTGAGAATTTGTTTGTAATATGCACAACTGGTCAGGGTGATGGTTATTGCTATGATGGTATTTGTGTACAGAGGGCAAGGTCCAAGACTGAATAACCAGTTACGCTAAGAATTTATTCTCTGTCCAACAACGTACTCCAGTTCAGGAGATGCAGGCAATCAAACAAAGCTTTGATTTGCTGCCTGAGGAGTATAGTTGGAAATTGTCAGGAATATTTAAACATGTCATTCATCAATATCAACATTTTACTGTGACAATATGTAATGGAGTAGTGCTAACGGCAATTTAAACTAGCAGTTTGTTGGTATGTCCTAAATTAAATTAGATTAAAGCACAGATCAACGACGCACGGTTATGAGTCTGCTAATTCCTTCTCAAGCGGCGCTTAATTAAGAATCTTCTCCCTGTTTTATGTTGAGAAGGAATGTAGTGAGTAACAGGGAGACAAACCAATCTCAATCTACTGCCCCGCACTGCCTAAAACTGAATAATAATAAAGTTGTGTATCCTCTTACCTTCCAAAGTGAACAGCCAGGTTCTGTCCAATTGTCATGAGCAGATCCTGAGGTCCATGGTCCCAGTGACATTGCTGAGCCCAGTGAGTGGCTGACAGCTCCAACTCATCATCCCACACCTACACAATCCCCACATGATTCATGATGCAAAGAATAATTTGTGTTATTGTTTGAGATCCCATTTAAGATTGCAGAGCTCTAACCACAATTAGCATCACACCAAGAACTGGTTTTAGAATTATACGCAACTAACAAGAAAGCACTCTGCATTAAGCCCTGCGCTCCAAAATACACACAAAGTCACACACTCACCAACACAGACACACACCAAGATAAACTGTTATGTTGCGCTCAGACAAACTCAGACCAAGTGTCCTTCATACAATGGAGGGAGTGAGGTATTTCTGGTGGAGTATCATTGTAACTACACAAAGAGTCTCATGATCAAGCACAGAAAGGACAAGTAAATGGATAGGTAGGTAAATTAAACGAAAAAAAATAGTAAGCACCAAGTAATATCATAAATACTCTGCATAGTGTCTCAAACGCCAGAATTGATATCTATAAATTACATTCCTTCCACTAGTGTCACATTGCCAGATGTTCTCCCTGTGCTTGCACTGATTGTCAATTTCCAACTCTATGTTAACTCTATACAGAATTGTTCTGAATATAAGACAATCTTTTTTCCCCAGAAAAAACCTTTGAAAAAGTGGGGTCATCTCATTTTTGCAGACTAGGCATGGCACAACAGCTCAAATTCATCAGTATAATAAAAGTAAGAAACCTAAAATCTACTTAATTCTTGGCAAACAACGCAAAGCATTCTAACTTCACTTTTTTGCATTTCACCATGTGGTGCAAATATCAAACAGCCACACGATATTGTACGCATGATGTCTGCAGGTAAGGCAGGAGTGTGCTCAAAAGGCAGGAGTGTGCTGAAACCACTATACAAGCTACAATATGGAAAAGTCACATCAAGGCTGTCTACAATGACATGATATTTTCACATTTTGCCATAAGTGCAAAGCAGAGTCTGGCCTATTCCAAGAAATCGACTGTGTGAGTACATTGCTGAAAAGCGTAGATTTGTTTTGCAAACACTTCACAGATTCTGGGAAAAAAACACTGTACAAGATAAATGGAGACCGGCTGATCATTCCGGGCGGAATGACGAGCAGCTCATAGTGTTGGATCTGGTTGTCAGCAAGCCATTCTAGGATAATTTGATAAAAAAATACATAGAGTGGCTCCTGGCTGGTCATCATGCCCTAAGTCCAACTGGAAAAATCCAGATGCCTACAGTATGTTTGCTCTGTGAATGGGAGACTGGACAGGGGGATGAACTGAGTGTGGGTGTGAGTGACTCACACCCAGGAGGACAGAGAGAGTGAACCCAGAGAGCCAGAGGACGCTGCTGGAGAGGGATAGATAGTCTTAGATGACAGGGAGAAAAAGTTTGACAGTTTCCACAGATGTTTTGTTTAGTTAGAGATCTACTGCAAAGGCACGTCTGATTACTCTTCTATGTCAAATTTTACCAATGTTTTATTAGGATTTTCAAATAAAATGTTTAGCTGATTAAACATGATTTTGACATCAAAAAGCCTTTTTTCCAAAAATCTGTCTTGGAAAAAGAGAGCCGTCTTGTATTGAGGATCGTCTTATTTTCGGGTCAGTATGGAATTCCTGCCGTTAGCAGCCCTAACCAAGATGCGAACAAAAAATCTGCATTGACAGGTGCCCGACCACACGCAAGCAACAGCACACAGCTCCCCAAGGATCATCATTTTTTGGAAGACGGGACCTAAATGTACAAATCTATAGAATGTGTGACTGGGAATCCAATCTTCATCGTGGATGTCTGACTCTCAGGGAGGGGTTTTCAGATCTATCGGCCCAAGACAAGTTACTGCTGCACTCAGTTCCACATTGTGGTAGAATCAGTCTCCTGCTGACGGTGGTCTTGTGCTCAGCCAGGACACCATGGAGTGGATAGACTTAGACTTAGACTTCATCCGCCATTGTTACCTTGAACAAGTTAAACAGACAACAGATTGCATATAGGCCATCCACATGTGCAAGTCCAACATAGAAGAAGAAAAACAAGGAGTAATGGGGCTTGTGGCCTGCGTTGTGGGTGTACTCTTGCTCCCTAACACTGCCGTCTCATTGTCCTCCACAATGTTTCTGGTCCTCTGGACCAATCTCTTGTCCATTTGAGCCTGTTTGTGTCAGCCATTTTGAGGTGCTACCAAAGCACATTGTGGCATTCAGGATGGCATCCACCAGTGCCCCATTACCAACACAGACGCTCTGAACATCCCTAGAAAAAATCAATCATATGCTGACAACCCCCGATCGCAATTATAGCCAAGTGTGGCCCTTGTGAAGATCATTTCAAAATTAAACTACACGATGCCTCACATTGAGGGTCAGATACTCTGAAAAAGGATGACATTTCCTTTTAGATTTTCCTTTTATCACTTCTATGGATCTGCTGTCTAGCTGAACAGTGCAGAAGTTATACACAAAGATTAACACAAATTTTCATGAAACACCAGCCATAGACAGTGAACCCTTGGCCAACCAGCCGTGAAGTCCCCTTTCATCAATTTCAGATGGTGAGATGGCTCAAATTTCTGGAAATAGCATTGCAAGATAGAGTCAGACCTGGGACAAAATACAGGCACATCTTTCTGCGACAACATGGTCGTTAGGGTGTATAATTTGTGGGGGTAACCCAAGACAATTTCCAGCCATTTTTCCAACTTACAATCTTTGCACTCAGACAGCATTGCCACCCAAAACCTACAACACAAACATACAGCATTCGTTCACGGTATCTGTAAGAGCACTGGCTACAGATGGATTTCTGATACCTCTCCCTCCCAGTTTTCACCACATTGCACAAACAGTTGACAGAGGCTTCTGTTGACATTTAAAGAGTGCCCATTGTCCTCATTCATCATTCCTGCATCAAACAATGATCACTTTCCTACTGGAGCTGTTCATGGGCCTTAATACAGTACTTTAAATATGTTTTTGTCCCTCCTCTGGTTCACACCTTCCCTCCTCTTCTGTCCTCTCATGTGCAGGTAGAGCACTGTCAGCAGAGTTTTAATGCAAAAAAGATCTAAATGGCAGGTTGCCAGCTGCACTAAGAAAGTATTTTGCCAGCAGAAAGAAAAGTGTGTTTTCCTGGAACACCTCCTTTTTGACAAGTCCTTTCTTAACCCACATCAAACACCCATGCTAGGTTTTTCAGAATTCACATAAAATCACAAGTTGCCCATAAACTGCAAAGAGAGTCAACAGATCAGCAAAACCAAGTTCTCATCATGTGCCATGGCGGGAGAGCCAAGTAGCAGTTTGCTGCTTGGGCTCAGAGCAAAGACTGATGTAAATCGCCTTCTCAGTTTGACACCAACATGGGCATTAGGGCTAAAAAGTATTAAGAATGGCCCCAAAGCAGATTCTACATTGCTATCATTCAGTTTATATGCATTGAATAACACCTGATCGTCTTACCATGTACTCCATGTCAGAGGCAGTGGGATATACTCCACCCCGCAGTTTGTTGTGCAGTTGGAGAATCTCCTCCCTGTCAGACCAGCGGATGGCTCGACGAGTACGGTTATGAGTTGCGCTGTTGGTTGACTCCTCTTCATATTGGCTCAATAACTGTCTAAGCTCCTTGGAATCTGGCAGATAGAGAGAAGTTGTGTCCCTCGCACCCAACAGCATGATGGACAAGATGACGCAGAGGACAGGGAGCCCCGTCATGTTGGAGTTGGCCATCATTCTCTCTGGATGGATTGGTTTGGTTCCTGCACACAGTGTTAGGGGATAATGACTGGTCCACAGTGCCCATCAAACGGTTGGAAGCAAATTACCCCCTGAGTTGTCATAGTGTTAAGTCTATGGACATATTTCCATCAATCCATGTGGCATGCAAACAAAAACTTTCCAAGTATGTGCATCTACTCAAATACAATATGTTGTTTAACTTGAAAACATAATAGACACATTGGACAAAATTTTACTGTAGTAATACAGTTACCAGAGATAAAAAAGAAAGATACAACCAAATTTCAAACATGTTGGTCAGACCTATGCATTCATGCGTGCCTGCGTGCCTGCGCGTGTGTGTGTGTGTGTGTGTGCGAGCTGATTGAAAGTGACAGGCTACCCCCTTATTTCTGGGAATAAGTGTTCAGGCAAACAGACCACAGAAGACCACAAAACCAGGCAGTGGGATTAAGCTGTGATAACACTGACGAACACATCCATGCAGAACAGCCCCACAGTCAGCACGCTTCAACCAACATGATCATAGGTTCAGTGTCTTAAAACTTGAACCTGACGACTTTTGTCTGGAGACAAGTGAGAGGACTATTCCTAATATCAGGCAAAAGGACAAATTGGTAGAAATGTGGCAGAATAACAGAAGAGAGAGAAATAAAAAGAAAACACATTCTTGACCTGGTCCATCCTCCCCAGATCCCATCACCTCTTTCCCTGTAGTTGGGGTTAGCTTGCAGAGGTTTGGCAGAGGGTTGGTCTCTGTCAACACACTGTGCCAGTCTGTGCACTGTGGCAGCCAGGGGTCGAGGCACCAAACCCTCTTTGTGGCTGTTTTCACATTCATCCTCTACCAGCTTTTCTGCCTGAGTCCTTCTCATTGCTCTCATGAATTTTATACCATAGTGACAGACAGGGCAAAAAGAAAATGAGAAAGAAAAAAAGAAAAAAAAAAAAACAACAGTCTCTTTGCCACAGGTGGCGCTCCATCACCATTCCTTTGGAGAACTCGCCCTCCCCACATCTTGTTAACTCCTTTGGAGGCTGGTTGTCCTGTCTTTGCATGAAAAACAGGTCCCACCACAAATCAAAAACTGAATGGAGTTCCTCAACACTTAGGAACTAAGCAGTAATTCCTCAACACTTAGGAACTAAGCTGTAATTCCAGGTGTCATCCTGAGCAATGCAGATTTCAATTAAGGCTTTAAAATCTAAAATCTTAAAAAGGCTTTAAAAGCATTTAAAACCATTTTGTGTGTAGAAGCTAATTTGGTGAGGAAAATTGTTCTGCTTTCATCAAAACAACAAAATATCCTCAAAAGTGTCAGGAGACACCAAGTGCTGCAGGACGGACTCCATGTCCCATGTCTGGAACAGTGTGAGTGATTCTCACCTCAGTCTTCAGGGTGTGAGAACCCAGTAGGTGGACTATCACAGAGACCCCTGCAGTTGCACCGCAGCGCTGTCGGTCCAAATATTTCCTTGAGAGTCTTGGGCTGCCGCCTGGCGCTGTTCCTGTGTGGCTTGTCTTTTTGCGCTGCACACAGGACCTTATATAGAGAAGGACATCCCTCGGGAGGAGGAGAGCCTGACTCTCCCCTCTGGCAGCCTCCCAGGAGGAGGCCATGTTCTTGGCAAAGTCTGTCAGATGACTGACGAGCAACAAGGGGAGAAATGCTGAAAATCAACAGGCATCATCGGCGCTTACCTGCTTTCATGGCAAGGCTCATCTTGAATAATAATTCAATTTACTCGTTTTGTAATCATGCTCACACGCAAAATATGATTTGCATACATACAGACCTTTTCCTCATTAGCAAGAGTTGAAAGTACACTTAAGCTGCCACTGTGTCAGAGAGGGGACGTTGTGGAACAGACAAGGCACAGGCGTGTTAAAACATCCATTCGAACATGGTTACTGTTTTTCTCCCAAGCTTTGTAGATCTTCACTTTTTCCCAAGCCAACAGAATGAGTCGCCTCTCCAAACACAGAGAAGCGAAAATGGGATACTGGTGACACTGAAACTTCCAAACAGGTCATTTGTCGGTAGCCATCTCCTTATAAGGTATGTCCTAAATACATATTTATACACACACTACCGGTCAAAAGTTTTAGAACACCCGAACTTCTCCAAAATGTTATTGAAAATCATACAGGTGAATCTGCCTGCGCACTCAGAAATTAAAGCAAATAATAAACAATTGAAGTTAAAGTATATCTATACATACACACACACACACACACACGCACATACATGTATACTGTACATCTCAAAAAATTTGAATATCATGAAAAAGTTCAATATTTTTTGTCACCCATTTCAGAATGTGAAACCCATATATTACAGAGATTCATTACACATGGAGAAAAACATTTCAAACATTTATTTCTTGAAATTTTGATGATTGTGGCTTATAGATAATGAAAACCCAAAATGCAGTGTAGAATATTACATAAGATCAATGAAAAAAGGATATTTTAAACATCATGTCAGACTTCTGAAAAGTATGTTCATTTCCATGCACTCAATACTTGGTTGGGCCTCCTTTCATATAAATTACTGCATCAATGCGACGTGCTATGGATGTGATCAGCGTGTGGCACTGCTCAGGCGTAATGGAAGCCCAGGTTGCTTTGATAGCAGCCTTCAGGTCATCTGCATTGTTGGGTCTGGTGTGTCTCATCTTTCTCCTGACAATCAATCAAGCAAGCACAGTAACACCATGGTCATTGCACCAGCTTTCGGTACCTTTGGCAGTGTGGGCAGGTGCCAAGTCCTGCTGGAAAATGTAATCGGCATCTCCATAAAGCTTGTCAGCAGAAGGAAGCATGAAGTGCTCTACAAACTTCCCGGTGGATGGCTGTGTTGACTGTGGACTTTAGAAAACACAGTGGATCAACACCAGCAGATGACATGGCTCCCCAAATCCTCACTGACTGTGGAAACTTCACACTGGACTTCAAGCAACATGGATTCTGTGCCTCTCCACTCTTCCTCCAGATCATGGGACCTTGATTTCCAAATGAAATGCAAAATTTACTTTCTTCTGAAAAGAGGACTTTGGACCACTGAGCAACAGTCCAATCCTTTTTCTCCTTAGCCCAGGTGAGTCGCTTCTGACATTGTCTCTGGTTCAGGAGGGGCTTGACACGAGGAATGCGACATTTGTAGCCCATGTCTACGACTTGTCTGTGCATAGTGGCTCTCGATGCGCTGACTCTAACTTCAGTCCACTCCTTGTGAAGCTTCCCCAAATTCTTGAATGGATGTTGCTTGACAATCATCTCAAGGCTGCAGATACCCCTTTTGCTGGTGCACCTTTTCCTACCACACTTTTTCCTTCCACTCAACTTTCCAGTAATATGCTTGGATACAGCACTCTGTGAGCAACCAGCTTCTTTAACAATGACCTTTTGTGGCTTTACCCCCTTGTGGAGGGTGTCAATGATTGTCTTCTGGACATCTGTCAAGTCAGCGGTCTTCCCTATGATTGTGTAGCCATCTGACCCAGACTGAGAGACCATTATTTAGGATGAGGGTACCTTTACAGGTGTTTTGAGTTAATTAGTTGATTAGGGTGTGACACCATGACTTTCCAGGATTTGACACTGCATTTTGGGTTTTTCATTTTCTGTAAGTGACAATTATCAAAATTTCAAGGAACAAATATTTGAAAAGTTTCACTCTGTGTGTAATGAATCTATATAATATATGGGTTTCAAAATGAGTGACAAAAAATATTGAACTTTTTCATGATATTCAGATTTTTTGAGATGTACCTGTATACATACACACACACACACACACACACTTGGACACATACGCAAAGGCTTGGCAGTGCAATATCACAACCAGAGTGCAATAGGAATTCACATTCATTTTGTTTAGCCTCAAGCTACTATCAATAATAATGACCTATTGCCTTTTCAAAACATAACATCATCTCAAAAGGGAATAATAATAGAAAAGGTAAGCATGTTCAAGTACAGTATACGCCCATCACCCTCCGTAGGTGCACTCTTGTAATCAACCGTGTAATCAACAAACCATGAAGCATCCGATTCCTGCAAAAATGTTGAGAGTAGAAACATAAATAAATATATATATATATATATATATATATATATATCAACTAATCAGGTAACCAATATTAGTGATGTCGCAAGTAAATCTAAACAACCACCTCTCTCACTATTCAATACAAAAGGCTGACACAATTGACAGTTGCTTCAGTAACCAGAGGAAGGCTGACTAATCTAGGATCATACTAGGTAAAATCCTGTCAGTGCAGTTGGGGCACAGATTCTTTTCCTGGAGGCACAAGCAGATGATACAGTCCAGTGCACTGCAGTGCTGCCAAACAATGATTTATTTGGACAGAGGCTTGGTGGAGACTTTAACTGTGGCTGCCAAAATGTTGCTTTTATTTGAAACTATTAAGTGCAAAAGAGATACAATATATAAATAAAAGACGTATTCTATTTTTCTGTGATCAATATCATAACGATAAGAATGAATGAATACTTATTTTCAGTTTAGTCCTACAACTCATTAGAACTAATTGACAATACTGACACAGGCTTTATAGCCGAGACCCACAAATTGGGTGAAAGTTTCCATATAGAGCCAATGAATTGTGTATTCAACAGGTGGAGCCACTGCAGCAGTGCATCCTACATGCGCCCTCTGTATTCACTGTTGCTTTGACTACATTTCCTTGCCTTATAAATGTACTTGATGCGTATACTTTACATGTATATATACTGTACATGATCCATGTACATATCATAAATAAAGGGGTGTTTTCTGCATTTGGACAGTGTACAACTGTAAAGTTTTCATGTCACTTTCAAATTGAAGTACCAAAAAAAAAAAATCTGTCTCATCCTATTTTGTTAAAGACCATCACCTGGATAATAGCTTTGTTATTGACATTAAAGTGTCACCATTGTTGCTGTTAATCTTTCACATTAGGTTTGCAGTTGTGATACGCTACACTCAGACGGGTCAAGCGTTGAGAGGTGAGGTGGATTAGCAAACAGATAATCGAGAAGTTTTTTAGCTTTGATTACTTTTGGCTAAACTAGTTCAACATTAAGACTGTCACACATCTGGATCTTTACCAATTATTCCAACCAAATTTATCATTTTATGGTCCTTCTTTGCTATCCATCCATTTTACCCATAATTGCTAAGCGACTGGCTATCAAAGCCCTGACTGGCCTGCTGATCATGATTGGAGTAACACTATCATTGGACTTTTCAAGATTACATTATCTATCCAGGATTGATTAGGTGGGAGTATAATCTTGTTAACTTGCGAGCACGATTCTGTTACATCCATCTTGCAAAATTTCGGCACAAGCCTTAAGCTCTTTGTTAGCAAAATGTAGGAGACGTGCTGCGCGCGAAGACACTGGCATTTTTTCAGATATGCAAACCAGTATTGGTCGATTATGCACGTTTTGGAATAAATAACGCAAAAAACATTACAAATACCTTGTTAAATCAACATTCACAGGCCACTTTCATGCCTTGTAGGGGAACAACCACTTTCTCCATGTGAGGATGAGACACGTGGGAGGTCTGATAGCAGGTGTTACGAGCCACAATTTTCCTCTCACTCCAAGGGGCTGCCTTCAGCTTCCTTTGCATTGAATTAGGAAAATCCTAACTTTCATATTACACTCAAGATTTGACAACAAGGCCTTGTCATGCAAAGATTCAACCTTTGGAGCTACACCGAGGGTCAAGTGCTGAAGAATACTGAATGTCAAGACACAATTTTCAATGGCTAGATTGCTTCTCATGTAACAGCCTCCAACTTCAGTCCCCCAAATACAACTTTGAGGTCATTAAGGCACCCAAACAGACCAGTTATATGCGGCAGAGAAATGTTGACATGAAAATGTGCCATAGCCAGTTAAAGAGACCATACTGCGAATAATGACGTGCATGTTAACATGAGGGCACAAAGGAGCAGCGCTACATATGGGAAAAATCAAGTCTGCGAATCAGCCTAATATGGCTCTCTGTACTCAGTTTCTGTGTGGATGTTTGAGGGATTTTGAAAAAGACTTCAGAGTTCACATCATTGGCAAATTGCTTTTTGCACAATTCTTTATTAGAACAATAAACAAAATAGATGCTGTAGGCTCAAAATTAAAATACAGAAATTTAGATTTTAGGATCCCATCAATTCCCATCGAGTAATGTTAGGAGAGCAAACCGGGCACAGACATTACTGAAGCAGATCAGGAGCACATGCCCTGTTCTGACATGAGATTGAAAGCGTGTACAATGAAAAGCCCAGGGTTTTCCAACTTCCATACATTTTCCTCAAGGCAAAAAAAAAGAGCATACCAACAATTGAGCAATTTATGCAGGAATGACTGCCAAGGCAGCAGTACAACTGACCATCTGGGTCATAAATGAGAGGTCAAACGTGGACTGATCAGTGTTGTGAACAGAAAAGGGAAGTGGATTTTGACATGGATCGTAGGAAAGGCAGTAGGCTAACTACTGTGTTGTACTTTGGTTTACGTTGCAAATCCAAGACATGTCTCAAAACACCAGGCGATAAAATTATACTTTGTGCATTGTGATACACAAACTATGTCAAACTAAAATGCAGTTAGAGAAAATACCAATTTTAGATCTCAGCTTTGGAGTCAGGCTGAATGAAATCATAGAGCCCAAGACTGTGTGGAGGCTCTGGAGAGTATGCATTGATAAGTTGTCAAAAATGAAGACATTATCACAAAAAGAAACACAGACTGTAGCTGTTGACAAAATTTGGAGTTTCCAATTAAAAGTAACCATTAACACATGGTCACAGATTTAACACAGCATGCTGTCGCTAAACTCTGCGACAACCAACTGATGCAACATAAAGATGTTTTGCGTTACAACACTGATAGCGTACTCGTGGCAATTTCTTGTTCACCGCATGTGCGTGCGTGCGTGCGTACCAAAAAGGCTTTGAGAAACGCATAACTATATATTTGCCACTTTTCACTTGAATCTTTTCATACCACATTTATCTTCCACAATCACATGACCTGATGGCTTGCATTTAACTTGAGATAGTTGAAATTACACAATATACAGAAGCCCATAGTCGTTTAAGTTGACCTTCCAATTGTACTACACAATATCCTCTGTGATTTAAATACAATTTAATTATTTCACATTACTCTGTGGAAGATCTTACGCAGAAAAATCTGGGAAAACCACATCCTATGAGGAATCTATTGCTGTCTGTGTACTGTGTTTACCCCAAAGGTCCAGATGCTGCTGGTGTACATAATAAGTACACAAGTCTACATCACTTGGAAATACTCTCTTCCAATTATCCTCCATCTAATACTGAGGTTGGGACACTGGCTGGAATGAATTGGGTCAGTTATAAAAATCTAACTACAATGGCAGGGGGGAGATGACGAAATAAATAAATATGAAGCAAAAGAAACAGAATTAAATTTTATTCAAAGTGGTGCTTGAGCCAGTGTAATTTCTTCAAAACACCAATTCAAATACAGCAAATCTTTAAGTGGCCTGGGGACATCTGCTAAGTGATTACAAGAAAAAAAATCTTTTAGTAAATTTTAACAAAAATAATCATGAATGATGCAACAATTACTACTTCTTCGAAAGCAAGTAATTTCACTTTGTGCGCATTTCAGGGTTAAGTTGAGCATCCACACTCAGGTTCACTCACTGTAAAGGAAATGTTGCACTGCAAAAAGCAAGCCCAGTGCATTTCCCATGTTATGAGTAGACCATTTGCCTGTTAAGGTACTACTCATGCACACTGACTCTAAGGCAGCCCACCCTCCTCCACCTTCTATCCTCTTTGTGGGGCACAGGGGTAAAGAGGATTCAAGATAATTGGTAACAACTTTAGACAGCAAAAAAAAAAAAAAAAAAAAAAAAAGACAGAA
>OMPJ01010205.1:0-11001 GCA_900312935.1 Carapus acus
CGTGATGGGTCTCTCCAAAGCCCAGGTGTGACACAGACACCCTTGTGGCACCAGGCCTCATCACCTGATATCCATGTCTTACCCTCGAATATCCTTTGACACGTCATTCTCCAGATCGGCAGACAAGGGCCTGCTTGTCAAGTTACACAACTGTGTAAATGTAAATGTCAACTCTTTCTCTCTCTGTCACTGTCACTGTCTCTCTCTCTC
This sequence comes from Carapus acus, assembly GCA_900312935.1. Lineage (NCBI taxonomy): Eukaryota > Metazoa > Chordata > Actinopteri > Ophidiiformes > Carapidae > Carapus > Carapus acus. The sequence goes on from OMPJ01010205.1 coordinate 211, forward strand.
TCTCTCTCTCTCTCTCTCTATCTCTCTCTGTCTCTCTCTCTCTCTCTCTCTCTCTCTCTCTCTCTCTGTCTCTCTCTCTCCCTCCCCTCTCTCTCTCTCTCTGTCTCTCTCTCTCTCTCTCTCTGTCTCTCTCTCTCCCTCCCAGATCCGTCTGCGGGCCGCTTTGGCTGGGGTGAAAGGCAGCAACAACGCTGCAGTCATGAGTGAGCAGATCTGCCACCTTGCAGCCGAGCTGGAGGCTCAGGCCAAAGAACTGCGGTAACATTTTAGATGATCGGACCTTCTCAATCCTGATGAACGTTGTCCTGAACATTGTGTTGTTACTCCTGCACATCTGTTGTACACATATCCTTATTGATGACATAACATCACTCGACAGTTATTTATCATACTTTTTCAGTATGGACGGTGTTCTATTACAATTTGGATAAAGATGATTTACAAGAAAGGAACTCTCAGCCAGCGGATATTTGACACCCCGTCCTCCTGTATGTGTTTTGTAGGGCAGCAGAGCTCAAGGCAGAGTGCAGCCAGGAGGCTGCAGCCCACTGTGAAATCCTGCTGGCAAATCTGTCTCACGAGCTCGGCACACTCAGGGAGGAGCTGGAGAACAAAACCGCCGCAGGAAAACGGTGATGCATTTGGAATTGCACCTTTTTTATGGAATCAAATTAGTGTCAGTGAAGATCGGACATCATATTATTTAGAATTCTCAAAAGATAAGAGAGATCCTAGCGTTCACACGATGAATAACCATAACAAAGTTTTGCCATCTTGTCCGTCACAGGGCTGAACAACAAAGGAACCAAGCACTTCTCAATGCAGAGAAACTTCAAGAAGCTTTCAAAGACTACAGGGCCACCAGCGCCATTAAACTCCAGAAGGTGAATCCATCCTCAACAGTTTGTGGTGTCTGATAAGTTTTCAACGGCCAGTGTCCAACATGGACTAAGTCTCAGTGTTTGTCTCCCTTGAGGTGATGGACAGTGAAGGCAGGCTGAAAAAGAGTCTCATAGAGCGCGACAAGGTAAAAACCCAACTGGAAATGAAGTGTGCATCACTGGAGAGAGAGAATGAAGAGAAGAGCCAAGCGCTGGGGTACGCACATCACAGAAGATAAATTGAGTCAGAAATATGGATCATCAGCGCTCAGCTTACATTGAAAATGGCGTGATCGGTGCTGACAATGGTCCACCTTCCTCCCGTCTCTCCCCGGCAGTCGCTTGAAGGAGGAGATGAGACAGACCAAGTCTCTGGCGGCAGAGCGCTCGGACCTGCAGGCCCAGCTGGAGGAGACTCGGCGGCGAGCCTCCTACATGGAGCGAGTGCTGAGCGAGCGCGTCTCAGAGTGCACGGAGCTGGCCTCCCTCAGGAAGGAGCTGGAGGAGCTGCGCAGCTGCAGCCAGAAGCAGGAGCAGAGGATGGCTCAGTGCCACAAAGAGACGGAGCAGAGTCGGGCCGAGCTGGCCAGTCTGGAGGCCATACTGGCCACGCTGCACCTGAGAGAGGTGAGGCTGCTGATGCCACAACACAGAAATACCTATATATTCAGGTATAAGTTCACTTTTATGTGGAAGCCCTGCCCCCAGATTTTATGAGTTCCCGTGTATAAGTGGACTCCAGGGTTTCATGCTTAAAAACAAGAGACTTAATGAGAGACTTGACGCGTCTTCTCCCGCAATAATTTCTTGTTTGACCTTCTCAAAAGAAAACTTTGATTATTTTGTGTGTGGAAGCAAAAACTCAATTCGGAAATGACAAAACATGCAATACGTCTGTGGTAGAGGGATTATTATTGTTGAAATAGTACCAATGGAAAATGGAGACAGCGATAGCAATGACACAGATTTGTCAACGCTTACAAAAACAGTAACTTGGCAGCAAAAGCTCTTTGGATTGAATTGAATTGAAAATGTTGCTCCTAAAAAAGAAAGGGATGGTATAAATCTTATTTACTGTTTACAGCTTGTTTAATGACTGAACGGTAACACCGATGACGCAGGAATTCTGTCACTTTATAGACGTTTTTGAAAGGCATCCAAACCAACAGGTTGGAGCCTCGTTTCTGATTGTAGACGGTAACATGGCCGCCAAACAGATCGATGAGGCTGAATATAATTTAGAATGTCAATATAAAAGAAGTTAGACTATGTACAATCTGGGTATCATGATTCCTACAGCAACACAACTAGATGTATTAACTACAAAATACTGGAACTAACACACGTCACTCACTGAGGAAATTTTGCAACAAAATGGAGTGATTTACGAGCATGGTGCATTGTTAAAAAGCCTTTTGCCCATAAGTTACGCGACTGTAAGTCAACTCACAATTTTCCTGTTCAAATTGGGGGAAAAAACTTGACTCATAGTCACTTAAATTTGGTAGTTTATGTAATGTCATGATAGCTCCTGCAGAAGATGACATGTCCATGTACGTGTCCATTTGAGGTTCCTGAGGGGCCTCTCTGTAACAAACCCTGTCCGCTGCCCTCTGTGGAAGGTGCACAAGCTTCTCCTGTGGTGGACCAGCTAAAGCCAGGTAGACAATTTTGCTCCTCATCAAACTGTTCAGTTCCATTCATACACCCGACTGTGATGAATAATTGCATGAAAAGCGGTGTCATCACACCCCCTGCCTTCTCCACCTGCATCTCTGTGCAGGTGAGGGCTTCCAACAGCTGCTGCGGGTGCTCCAGGCGGTGGAGGCCGACCGCAGCAGGCAGATCAGCCTGGTCCAGAGGCTGCAGGAGCGTCTGAGTCGGGCCCAGGAGGAGATCTCCTCCCTGCAGAGCTCCATGGCCCAGAGAGCCTCCCACTACCAGAACCTCCACGCAGAGCTGCTGGACAAAGTCAGCCAGGCCACTGACACAGAGAAAGAGGTGCAGATAGTAACAGAAGCTGAGGAGCCACTGCTTTTTTGTTTTTTGTTTTGTTCACACGATGAGCATCAGGTGATGCGCTCGTCTCTTTACAGTTGAAGAGGAAAAGTGCTCGTGTGGCCTCGCTGGAGAAGCAGTTGCAGGAGAAGAGCTCAGCTTGCAGTCAGGCAGCACTGAAGACCACCGAGCTTGAGAAACAGATACTCGTACGTGATACACACACACACTTTCCTCCATTCACGTTCAACAAACCAACATTGGGGAACTTTGCACACCTCTAATCTCCTGTTTTCAAACGCCACGGAGGTCTATGACTGATCCAATATTTGTCTCAATGGTCTTGATGATCGTCAGTTCTCTGTAACCCTCACATTGCTCCTCTCCTTCACAGGAGAAGACCAGCTCTGTGGAGCATTACCAGTCGCTGCTGACCAAGCGGCAGAAGGAGCACCAGCAGTCTTTAGAGAAGAGCAAGAAATCTCTGACGGAGCAGCAGCGCAGAGCAGAGCAGGTCAGCAGGAGTCGTCCGCGTTCGATACCTCGCCAATCGGCGTGTACGTGCAGAGTGTCCAACACAATGGCTCTCTCGTCCCCACGTCTCCAGCTTCAAACGTCTGTGGAGGACTTGCGACGCCGGATGTTGCAGTTGGAGCAGGACGTCATCGCGGCGCAGACAGAGCGAGACGAGGCGAAGGAGGTGGCTCTGCGATTGCAGGACTCCCTGGATCGTGTCGCACAGGTCGGGACACAATATGCGTGTTACGTTTGTGTCAGATGGGACAGAACACCAGGGGACACTGTGCAGGCATTTGTTTTTCAGAATAAGCATTTACTCCAGCTAGTGAGCAACAGATTATGTGTGTTTGTGTGTTCACTTTTCACTGTGTCATCAATTATGTTCCAAACTGGGTAAGTATAAAAAAGTTTGAAAAGAAAAGCAATTATCAACAGGTCTTTCTGAACAGACGTCCACATTTATAGCATCCACGCTCTTGTTCGCTTCTTTTTCTGCCTTAAGATGCTCCTCTTAGTCGTAAATCAGAGAGAAAAGATCAGATCTTGTGTAAGACCGCTGAGATTCCTTTTGTTAGTTATCTGCTGGCACATAATGCAGCCATTCAGATGTCCTCCCTAATGCTCAGGATGATTACACTGATTCCCCACAAGCACCGCCAACTTTAATGTCTGTGTTGGGATGCAGCAAATTGATCTGAGATTGGTTTCAAAATGTGGAATTACTAAGTACTGTGCTATGTATGAAAGGTTATAGAACATCAAAAGTAATGACCTTAGACAGCCTCACCTGTCGACTCTTTGCTCTCGCCCATGCCTGCACCGTAGGAGAAGCAGGCCCAGATGAAATACAACGAGGACCTGCTGCAGAATTTCAAAGATCAGGCGGCCGGCTCCGCATCCAAGGTACTGCAGAGACGGGAAAAGGACCCCAACCTCCCCGAAACCGTGTCCTGTCTGTCTGACTGAGGCACGCACACCTCTCTTCTCTGCCTCTCAGGTGTCTGAGCTCCAGTCGTCTCTGTCGGCGTGTCGAGAGGAGCTGACCGTGTACCTGCAGCAGATGGAGGAGTTGAAGAAGAACTATGAGACGGACCTGCGCTCCAAAGATGAGAAGGTGGGTCCTTTGCCATTTTATTCACTTTTCCTTCTCACAGTCGCTGTTACCGTGGAAAAACGGGCACTTGTATCTGTATTAGTTTCTATTTCATGCACTGGTAAATTAAGTCAGAAATAATTTCAAATATCACAAGGGTTAAGTTTAGAATGGAGGGTGATTCATACCCCTAACACACACAAAGTTGGTCCTCCGTGCAAAAGGCCAGAGAGGAATGGAATTAAGTGCCGAGCATCAGCTCATCCTCTGTATTTGGCGGTGATCCTCTCCCTCCTCTCCAGATGTTGTCTCTGCGTGAGAAACTCCACAGGGCCACGCAGGCCTGTCAGAGCTCTGGCAAGCAGAACATGCATCTCCAGGTCTCCATGCAGCGGCAGCAGACCATGCTGACGGAGAGCACCGCTCGGATCGGCGAATTGGAGGAGAGCCAGAGCGCCCTGCAGATACAGGTCGGACTCCTGTGACCACCACAGATACTCACACACCATCAAAACATGTTTTTCGTCCTGTTTCTAGTTTCCTTAGCGTGAAATGTTAGAAACTTACCAGTTGTCCAGATCAAGATGGGACGGAAGTAATCAGAGACACAAAAATGACGGTGTCACCGACCGAGTAGAGTAGATGGGGTCAAACAACCACAGCACACGCACACACACACACACACTCATAACCCCGGTATGATGGATGGGTCATACTTGCCGGATGAGAGATTCGAGTTGTGTAGGAGTGAAAAAGTGCTTGAAAGGGTGTTTTTCAAGTAGAATAAATAAACAGATAGAGCTGTATGTCCTCCCGTAGGTGTCCAGTTTGGAGCAGCAGCTGGAGCGAGCGCGGGTCGCCCTGGTGGACGAGGCGAGAAAGAGGGAGAGCAACACCCAAGAGAGAGACAAAGAGATGCAGGAGGCGACCCAGCAGAAGGCGAAGCTCTCCGAGTCCATCACGTAAGAACGAGTGCCAACACGCACGCACACGTCACGCTCCGGCCCCTGCCTGCACTTCCCTCTCTTGTCACTAGGGGGAGCTTTGCAGAGGAGGGCTGGGTGGGGCAGAATTTTGCGATTTTAAGTGGACAGGTGACACTCCCTGAGTCAGAATGATGCGACAACCAGTGGCGCCGCCTCCGCTGTCAACACACGGCAAGTGTGTGGTTGCTGTTGGATCAAACCACAGATTTGTTTGACTCTTGGGCAGCTCCCTGTCTGCTGCGGACAGAGAAGAAGGTAGTAGAGCATTGACGAGTGAGCAGGGGAGGCAGGAGAGGCCGTGCCACGGCTGCCTGCAAGGATGGAACGTAATGGCTGACACTCACTGCTGTAGTTGGTAAACTGCAGTCCTCTGCATGAAAAAGCAACAAACCAGTCATGACCCCTCCTGCGGGCTGCAAACGGCCCCGCTATTCGCTGCTGTGTTTCACTATTTTGATCCAGACAAGATGTCATCTTAGATAGATGAAACACTAACAGTGTGTACTCATGGGGAGTCTTATGACTGCCTTACATCACGCTGATTTCCTCCCAGGCCTGAACGTCCCCGAACACGACTGTTGTGGATGTTTCGCGAGAGGCCCACTCCTCCTCCCCTTAACTTTATAAAGGGGAATTGCACCAGAGTGGGACTGAAGCAGAAGCAGGCTCAAGCTTGGGGATCATTCACAGATTTCGAACTCTTCCCAGGGAACATAAAACCGGCCAGTGTTTACATGTCTGCTCAGCGTGTTTGAGTGTTGTGTGAGGGCCACAATGGGAGGCATGCTCACGCTGAGGTACAAAGAAAGCGGAGCGTTTGCCATATGCACCTTTTCTTTTCTTCACTTTATCATGTGTTCTTCTGCTGCAGCCTCCTGACAACAGAGATGAAGAAGTGCCGCTGCGAGCTGCTGTCGAAGGAGTCGGAGCTGCAGCACCTGAGGAGGAGCATCGGCGCAAAGACGTCCGAGTTGAGCACCACGGAGGAGAACCTCCTGCAGATAAAGGGCCAATTGGATAGGAAGAGTAACATGGGTGCGAAGCACGCAGGAGTTGGGTGATATTTATGATTCAATTAGAAATGTGGCACACTTGATGTCAAACCTCTGAACTCCTTCCCCCGCTCGCAGTGCTGGATCTGGAGGAGAAGCTCCATCGCAGCGAGGCAGACAGGCTGATCTCGCAGCGCAGGGCGCAGGTCCTGGAGGGGCAGCTGCAGGCGGTCCAGAGAGACCTGGCGGACACTCTGGACCAGCTGCGGGAGCTGAGGGACGTGCTGCAGACCACCCAGAGCATCGCGGACGAGCGCGAGGCCTCGCTGGGGAAGCTGGGCGAGCAGCTTAGGTGAGGCCGTCACAAGAGCGATGCAGGACACGGGGCGAACCGTGAAATATTGTCACGTTCTCTGTCGTGTCCACCTCATCTGTGTTCATCTGACATGTCGATGAATGTGGTTTCTGCGTTGTACGTGTGTGGATACAACAGGAGCGGAGCAGTTGTAGACAAAACAGTGTGTAAAATTATCAGTCATCTGTATAAACTTGTACATATTTGGGTATTTGCCTTTTCATCTGTTCCTTTTGACGTTGTTCATTTTCCACCATTATGTCCCTTTTGTTGTGCAGTATTTTTCTCTGTTGTTATTGTTTGTTTGAAAATGTTTTTGTGTCCCAGTATGAACATCTGCGCATGAATTACGGCAGATATTACTGGATAAACAGTTTTTACTGTGTGAATTTTACACGATGCACAGCCACAGTACATGAAGCACTTTTGAATCAACTGCTGTTCCTGTATTAATGGACGATTGCTCTCATTCTCTGCGCTTATTACTGTGTAATTACACACAAATGTAGGATAAGTGAGTCTCAACATATTTATCATAACAGTGTGTCTATCACTTGTAAAACAAACAACAAATATATGATACAAGTGAGTGAAGACGTGATGCTTTATTATATTATTTTGAATATTATCTAAATTTTAATTTATTATAAATACAATTAACACGACATCAAGAATTACAGTGAGGTGACAGTTAAATAACTTCTGAATGCTTTAGATATCACATTTGATTTTGCACCCAGAGTGAACTATGATGTCTGTCTGTCTGTGTCTATGCGTGCGCCTATGTGGGTGTGTGTGTCCCTCTGTGTGTCCCTGTGTCTGTCTCTGTCTCTGTCCATCTGTCTGTCAATGTCTGTCTGTCTGCGTCTGTACGTGCACTTATGTGCGGGTGTATGTGTGTCTGCGTCTGTCTGTGTGTCCCTCTTGTGTGTATGCGTGTGTGTGTCCATGTGTGTAATAGGGAGTGCCAGAGGGAGCTGGAAGAGAGAACTCACGAGGTTTTAGACATGGAAAATGCCTTGAAGGAAAGACACGGGGATCTCCAGCAGAGAGCAAAGCTGGTACAACACACACACACTCTGTCACACACACACACACACACACACAGAGACACACACGCCATTATCTGAGGATGAGTCGCACTCTCTCTCCTCTCGATTGGCCGACGTTGCCTCTCGCGTCGTCCTCAGCTGGCCCAGCTGGACATGGTCATCAAGGAGCACAAGCAGGAGCTTGAGAGGAAGGTGGAGCGTCTGCAGCAGAGACTGGAGACCAAAGAGAGGGAGATGAGGGACACGCAGAGGGAGCTCAGCGACCGACACTCAAAGGTGCGGAGCATTTGCACACGCACACTCCTCAAAAACGCAACTTAATATTTACAAAGGATTTGTATTCAAGTGGAAACGGCCATCTTTTGTCTGGAGCGGGGAGGTAGCGATAGAGCCACATGACGGATCGGGCGACATCTGTCAATCAGATGACAAATTTTGTCGTGGGGATAGATGATAGGCTGGTGGCTATTTAATGTAAACAAAAAGATGTCTGCAAAGGTGATGATGTGCGTGAGGAATCCCAGGCAAGCGCTGAGTCAGCAATTGTGCGTGTGTGTGTGTCCGCAGGAGGTTCAGGCTGTGCAGGACAAGCTTGAGGAATCTCTGCGTCAGAACAAATCTCTGAGCCGCGAACTCAGCACCACCAAACTGCAGATGAAGGAGGAGGTGAGGCCAGAACACGACAGAGAGCATGGCTCAGTCGTTCCACACAGAGATGACCTTGCTCTCAACTGTTGTGTGTGTGTGTGTGTAGGAGACACGTGTGTGTCAGGTGGAGGAGGAGCTGGCCATCAAGGGGGCGTGCTGGTCACAGACGGAGGCCCGGCTTAAGAACACCATCGCTTCTCTGGAGCAGGAGCTGGAGGGAGAGAGAGAGCAGCACAGCAAAGAAGTACAGGGCGCGGCCTCAGTTTCCAGTGGCGTGGTTTTCCTCACTAGCTCGTCCCCCATTAAGTCACATTTTATCGAATACCAGCTCCACTTTTCATGCTGCTCACCTCTCTCATAGTTGGACATTTACAGACAAGACAAAGCTGCTCCAGAATTAGTGATTTAGCCATGTCCTCTCGTCGGCCCCATCCATAGATCCGGCTTATACACGAGTGCGGCTTACTCACAGATTTTCGCTGACTACCAACCACAGGGGGGCAGTGTAGCGGGAAGTAAAAAAGTCACACAGATGTGGGTAAAGTTGAAGCACTGAAGAGGACACTATCATTTGTTTGTTTTGGATTTTCAACTGTCATTTTGTGCATCATGTTCACACCCACATCATGCAAAAAAGGGAAATGCATATGATGCAGCTTTTAAGGGTATTAGCAAGCCATCTGGCCATCAAAGAAGGAAACAGCCACTGTGTGTGTAAGCTTGGCATGACTGAGTCAGTGGTGAGACGTTAGAGGCAGCAGGGGGAAGAATTAAGTTACTGGAAAGAGACAGGAAAGGCTTTCAGAGGACATAAAAGCAGATTCTCAAACCAGATGTGTTTCTACCATATTGGTGTTGTGTTGATGCCACAGTGTTTGATTTTCGCTTTGGAAATTCTAAGTCCCGATTCATACTGTTACTGATACAGCTGTTTATAACTGTTAGGGTCAGGACTGATGTCTGCTGACTGTGTCTCTCTCATGGAGACGATGTATACTGCCTCAGCCGCTGTTTGTGCCCTTGTAGGGGCACTATGGCTGCACCATGCTCCCCATATAAACTTTATCAAAAAAGCTATTTTATGCACGGCATGCAAACATGATTTGAGCACCAACTATGGTATGGACTAATAGGAAAGTGATGGTATCATAGGACATTTTTAATTGTACCGTGAACCTGTTTTTATATCCCTCTGTAGTTGGAGTCCCTGCAGCAGACCCGAGGCCAGGTGCTGAAAGTCTCAGAGCAGATCTCCTCTTCCTTGCGAGCGTCTCAGGAGCAGCTCCTTGCCAAGCTCCAGCAGAGCCAGAACCAGCTGGAGGATACCAAGGAGCAGTGCGAGCAGGCCAAAGCTCACGTTGCGCAACTGCAGGCGCAGCTTGAGCAAAGCAAAGCGCAGCTGGACCGCTTTCAGCGAGACGCCAGGCACCTCCAGACCCAGTTGGAACACAGCGACGCCCAGCTGGAGGAGACCAGGAGCCTGTATGACCAGGCCAAGACCCAGAACGGTCACCTTCACAAACAGATGCTGCAGATTGGGGCTGAGCTGAATCAGTCAAGAGTCCAGGCTGCTCAGCTGCAGGCTCAGCTTCAAGCGTCGAGGGGGCCCAAGGACGCCGCGATGCTCCAGGTCCAGTCACTAAGTTATGAGGAGATGGATTGTGGGAGAGCACTATGTCCTGGTTCAGAAAATTGCGATTTGACATCACCCTCTCTGTCTTTGCACACAGGAGCATGAGGGAGCTCATCTGCAGGTCACGGTCCCCTGTATGGAGAGCGCCGCCACCCTCCAGCACAAGCTCACACACTCCCCGCCCAGACCCTCGCCTCACTCCCCGAGACAAACTCAAAGGTCCAGTCAGCCCCACGCCCATGCGCCGACCGCTTTCCCCTGCTCCCCTGCAAATGCACGCCTGTCGCCCACCTCGGTTTCACACTTTCAGCCCGACTCGGCCTCTGCCCTGCCCGACCAAATGCCCACCTGGCCGCAGGGTTCCTGCTCCGACTCCAATCCTGGACTCCTGAAAGTCCCTCAGGGACTGAGGAGCCAGCAGCCGTGGGCTTCGGCCTCCCCGGCGTTCTCCCTTTACCCCGACGCCACGGACAACAGCTGGCAAAACCTGGCAGCAGACACGGCCCCGTCGGACCGCTCCTTCAACCCCCTCACCTACATGGCGGACCAGCTAGAGGAGCCGGAGCTGGAGGGAGCGGAGGAGGAGGAGGATGAGGGGTGGGGGAAGGTTGACACAGTGGCGGGTGGACAGGGG
>OMPJ01010205.1:11021-49843 GCA_900312935.1 Carapus acus
GGGTGGACAGGGGAAGGAGGTGCAGGTGGGGCAGGACTACGGGTCTCTGACCGGCATGCTGAGGTTTGTCCATCAGACGTTAGCCATGCAAGAGGACCCTACGTTGTGGAGCTCCACGGGGGGCCACCCAGTTCAGCCATGACCATCGCCAAAACTGGCAGCACTGGACAGGTGAGGTCAGCCATCGACGGGCTGAAAATGCAAAAATAGAAACCATGAACTCATTCATCATTTCGCCACATTTGTGGCTCCCTTTTATTTATATCTGAGCATTTATGGTAACAGCTCTTTCTGAAACTACATTTTTGACAGATTTGGGAGTCAGAATGGGATTATGTTGACATGGAGCAAATGTTTGTGTCGGGATTAGATTTAAGTGCAGAGATGCTCCACATGGTTAGGATGGATCCGCCCTCATTTCATCAGCATTATCCAGTCATTTGAAATCATTACACAGATTAGAAACTGGTTATAATCACTACAGATGACAGCTATCAAAACACTATTTACAGGTCCAGAGTTAGCTTAAGTTTCCTTCCATCCCAAAGTGACACACTACGCCATTAATAAATGGGGGACACTAAAAAAACTGAAACGGACGATCGTAATTTGAATTATCTGTCCGTCGCCCACAATTTGGTTTCACGCAACATTTACATGACACCACAGATTAAGATTATATTACATATACAAGGTGATTGAGACAAAATCTGATTTGATTGGATGCAAGTCCAACACAGATACTACACTTTCACTATGTTGAATACCCATAACATCTTGCAGGTTTAGATAGATAGATTTAGTTATAAAAGCATTTAGATTTTGAAGAGTTGAATTCGAATTGTGTAACCATCCAGCCTTTCATCAGAGGAATTTCTCTCCACTTTTCAGTTTTTCCCCACATATGAATCTCAAACAGATGCCACTGTGGCCAGGGAGCCGCGGAAACTGCTGTTTACATTGTTGTGTGGTCGTAGTGTGTGTATATGTGTGTGCGTGTGTGTGTGTGTGTGTTTGTAAGTGTGCATGCCCGTGAACAGATACATAACTGCACTTTCACATCTCGTTCTTAAGTGTACTTCACATTTTGTACTGCGGTCCAGCGGTAGGCCGAACAGAGTAGTATCTCAGGGAACTCTCAGGCTCAAACGAGCACCACAGCATATTATTTGTGTTCGTGTTGTCATATTTGTACGTAGTTTTTGAAATTTTAGCAAAGCGCTGAGAATAAAGCACGTTTTTTATATGTCCTGATACATGTGGTGAGTTTTCCTCTGTCCTCTTTCACTGGTCCCTCGGTAGCACTCAATCTGTACGTGGATGTTCCCACAGTTTGATTATGGGGGTCATGTTACCACAACAGCGAGCAGCAGCCTCTGCTGCCGAGAGGAATTTTGGCTCAAAGACGCAGCGTCAGAATTAAAGTTTGTCTGCTGTTGGCATCGCATCGGCTCCTCCAAGCTATTATTACATAAGAGGATCATGGGAACGCCGTCCGATCGGCTCTGAGACAGCCGCCGTCGCTGCAGAGAGCAAACCCAGCGTGTTGTAACATTATGCGTGTGTGTGTACGTGTGTGAATGTGTGCGTGTGGGTTGCAGTTCTCCTTTAGTAGTCAAACCTGAGAGATGATTTACAACACACACCCTCATGCTTCAATTTGTCCCATCAGATCGAACTAGTGCATATTTACATTTCCCTGCCACGCTTGCTCTGTTTCCGTGTCAACGTGTGAGTGCGTTTGTTGACATTGGAGACAAAGACGGCAATCGACTCTGCTCGCAGGCTCACCTGCTCGGCTCAGGTGGCTCGAGGTGGTAGTGGGGGGGGCGGGGGTGCAGTGTCTCCTCTGTGGGAACAAACCGAGGCTCTCACTAATTTCTGCTTTTTTGGAACTCAGTCACCGTCCCACCTCGAGAGAGTGTGGACCAGGCCAGACCACACGGCAGACGGCTCTCACTTCCCCCTCTGTGTCGTCTGAATCGATAAACATGCGAGAGGATGTAGCGTATGAGCTGATGCACCAGTGTCGTTTCGTTGAACAAACTTCCCCTGAAATGTGTCGGCGTGGGTCGTGTTATCGTGATGTGTTTACGAGCAAAAACACAGCTTCTCTTTTTTTCTTTCCTGAATGCACCACAGCAAACGCACACAAATGAGCATCAGCCCGGATCAGTGTAGTTCCGCAAACATTTCTACACGTCCGACTGCGGGATCGATGAGTTCCTCATGGTGGTGGCGGCGGCAATATTTCACAATATTTCTGAAGTGACTGTAACCACCTCCAGCATGAGGTGTCCAGGTATGTGCAGAGGTCGGCACATGCCGACTTATTTTGATGCGCTGATGTCCTTTTTCCGCCTTTTTTTTTTACCTGTTTATATGATGACATTGTGATGAAAAGACTCTTACTTCAAGATTCAAGAGTTTTGTTGGTCACATACTCACTGGTTGTGCAGAGAGATGAGAGTGGCATTGCTCACAGAAATGTGCAAACTTCACTTTCCTGTTTCAACACAATGACGAGTAACAACAGCTGAACAGCTGTGTGTAGGGAAACCAAATGACTTGCAAATACTGTTTGCAAATAGCTCTTTGGGTTGCATTGGGTGGCTTTTTCGGATCTGAATTACCTCTCTCAGAAAGGATAACACAGTCTCCTACTACTGAGATGCAAACTAGCTGATGTGCACGCCTGACGAAGCCTCAAGCAAAATAATTCACAGAGCTGCAGTCCAATAAATAATGACATGGGACACAGAATAGCCATATCATGGTTTACCTTTTGTCTGCGCGTGTTGGCTCTGCCATTATTCTTAAAGCAACACGGCTGTGCATTACGCAGGCTTCTATTTGCATACTCTGAGCCTGAAGTAAATACAGTTTGTGTGTGTGTGTGGCTTTTCACCTTGACAAAGCCGACTGCATAATACAGGTCATCGCCTGATTGTGGTTCCTTTACAAAATCGATTCTGTTGGGGTCATCAGGAGGGGTGTGTGGGTCTTTATCTGGCCAGGGTGGTGGTCTAAGTAAAGGACCCCCCCCTAGCCCTGGGCGGGGGGGGCCGCACAGAGCAGTGGCCTAACCAGGTGGCGTCATTCAGACGGACAACAGCCATTAATGGCCGATATTGTCAAAAGGTCGCCGTTATCTCCCCCGACAGCGCTCCACAATCGCCTTGCTGCAGATCACTAGTGCTGACCTTTCCCTGCCTCAGCTGAACCTTCAACAGGGAGGCTGGGTGTGGCAGCCTTAGAACCTGTTGCTATAACAACTGAGGTTTACACTGCTTCAGGAAGGTTGAGTACGGGAGACTGACAGTATTTCCCAAGGTGAATGTTTGGATGTGTAACAGCTCCTAAGCCCACTCCTCTGTCTGTAAGACCCTCTGTACCACCAGCAGCCCAATCAAGGATCGAGTGAGACCTCATTTATAGTGCAAAGCTGAAAGACGTTACATCAGGATCTGTCTGACCTTGGGATGGTGCAAACCATGGCGAGAACGAGAGGAGCGCAGCCCTCACCCATATCGCAAGTTAACGTATAAGCGCTGTTACCATCTAATAACTGAACTAATGAGATATGGGCCCACCTCGTCCTTCCGCTCCCCTGTCCTCATATCAGGCAGGGACCTCCCGAGTACGAGCCCTTCCTGTGATACGGCCAGATAAAATCAGGCCTGAGCCACGCAGACATAGCCGCGAGGTGCCAGAAAAGGTTGTGTGACTCAGATTATGACATTAACAAGTCAGCAGTCAGCAGTTAAAGACGACACATGACTGCCTGGTTTGTTGTCATTGCATTTCTATCCTGTAATTCTGAACTCTGCCCCCATCTTTTCAGCCTCACGAGGACCTCCAATCCTCCCACCTAATGGCAGTCAGTCACAACACGTCATACTGACGTGGTATGGAAACTATTTCTCCAGGTTTCTGCGGAGGCCCACTGTCGCGTTTATTTCAAGACTTCCGTGTCAGACTGGTTTCCACACTAACCATTAACAGGGTTAACTATTGTTGGGGGGTCATTTTTGTTGACTGGCGGCAGCTTCACACACCCTTCTCCTGCAGGAGGAGAGGCGGCAGCTCGAAGGTTATCAAAATGGAGCAGGGGGCTTTACAAAATGGAGCAGGTAGTACTCCTCAGCATGGTAACAGTCAAGGTCTATGGGATGGACACACAGAGACCCAACATATCCCCCATTAGCGACGTTGGCGAGGAAAAACTTCCATTAAAGGGAAGAAACCTCAGGCAGGTGGGCGGCCAACTGCCTTGACTGGACAGATCAGGGCACAAGGTTGGTCAGCTTGTATGGGAAGTAAAAAGCAAAGAAAACAGCATATGTGACTTGAGCCAGTTCATGGGAAGTAGCTGTTTGTTTAGTGAAACCTGGCCATGACTTTGCATCGTAAATGCAGACTTCCTCTGTCATGGTGGCCTGTAGAAGATCCTCTTACAGTATATGGAGCCCTGACATATCGATCGCGTTATTGCGTTTCGCTGGATCCCTCTGCCAAAGAGGAAATGGTTTACATGCAGCTTCATATTTAGTATCTCAGAACATTCTGTCCTGAAAAGTTTAGAAATTCACTACAATTGAACATATAGTGCACATAGTAAAGCTCATAGAAACTACAGTCAGTTGTTGTGGGTATGAGCCAAATTGGAGTTTATCATCAGGACCACCGTCGTGCGGTTAGGGGGGCAGGAGGGGTCGTGCCTAACCTCTCACCATGGAAAGAACAAAAATGGAAATTGGGAAAATGAATCAAATGGTTGTGGTTATCTAGTTATTTTCAAACATAACCTGTTAGTTGCTGCCAGTCAAATGGTGAGTAAGTGTAGGGTTGATGTGTTTGTAGATGTGCCTGTGATAAAGTCAGTGCCTCACCAGCCACAAACCTCACCGCATGTCGCCGATCAGGCCAACAGACGTGATTTCTTTAACGAGCAGCCTCCACGCTCACTTCGCAAACATAACCACACTGACGCATCTCCCTTGTTCAACGCCGGGCCTCAACTGCCTCGGTTTCTCCCCCCCCTGACAGATCCAAACACGTTGTTGAACATGTTGAGATCTAGAAAGTTTTTCAAAAATCCATCTTGGACATCAACAAACAAATGAATCAATCCAAATAACAGCTGTGACAAATGCAAGCGGCGAGGCGGCGTCGTGATGGTCTTATTATCTGTCTGGGTGCAAATCGGGTGCAATGCGAACAAAGGGGAGGAGTGTGGAGGCTGACGGGAAAACGGAGACGCAAATAGTGTGCAGAAAACGCACCCCAGGCGGGTGGCGGCAGTAAACTATCGGATCGGCATCCGAGTTGGTGATTCTGGCTGGTTCTGTTTACTGAGCGAGCGCCTGCAGCACATGAAACCTGTTTACATGAGCGCAACTTGCTGCTCCTGCTCTGCAAAGCGGCGGGTATGAATACTGGCCTGTATAATAAGACCCTGCACGCAAACGTTTGTAGTCTTTCTTGAGTATTTGTAGTATTTACAGACAGCTGCTCAAAGGTCTCCTGCCCTGTGGAGGTGTGGGTGTGTCTGCTTTGACTGCCAACAGGTTTGAACAGGGATTTGCGGAGCTTTTCAGAGGCTCAGCCGCAGTGAGTAAGCAAAGACAGAGTGATGCGTGTGGTCTGGGTTATGAGCTGCTGCTTTTCAAAGTCAAGAATCCACATCCGGTTCAACTGGAAGTTTAGCTTTTTATCGACTTGACACGAATGTGGTAGTTAAGCAGCAGAACTCTTCAAACCCGGTCGGGATACAGGAGCGAGGCAGAGCGGGCGGGCCCATGTGTGACATGATGCTTCGGTGATCCTGTTTTTCACCTCGGCTGTGTAATTGCTTTTTGTCACATGATGAAAGGTGTATCCCAAAAATAAACACTTGTAATGTTTGCTCAGTCACAACTGCTGCTGCTTATGCTGGTTTAAACACAAAGGATCCATTATTTAGGGATCTTAACATAATTCTATATGTTAAGATATATATAAATATCTATTTATCTCCCTTAGATCACCTATAATTGTGTGTTCACACACTGTATGCAGTTTATATGATGCCAGTTCCGCATTTATTGCATCACTGGCCAGAACGCTCCATCTCACACTGTCCAACCCAACGAAATGCACAGGACGATGATGATTACAACTACTTGACACGTAGCCGGAACATTTGTATTATGGACTGTTTATCTCTGCATTTTCCACAGAATTACACAGAAAAGTTGAGCTGTCCACTACCTCCACTACCTTTCCCTCACCAGCACAGGAGACATGACGGACAAGTGACGGGATATTGAGGTAGAAGTCTGCGATGCTGTTTCTGATCAGACTCTCAGTGTAGAAGTTGGCTATGTCGATATTTTACATCATATGTGATGGTTCAACGAGTGTTTTGCTATTATACACCATGGATTTGAAACAGGTTCAAAATATTTCATCCAAGAATGTGGAGCTAAATGCTCTTGTCTTGAGTGATGAACACTTTGGCTGCCTGGCAGCGTCTCAGAGGAGGTGAAAATATAGACATGCACAGATGGTATAGGCTCCTGCAGACACAAGCGATCATTTCCCGCTCCCGCATAGGGACAGAAATCCAGCGCTTAGCTAATGACATATCTTCACCAGATACAGGGTGAGACAAATGTTGAAAATGCTACATTAATCCAAGTATAAATGCCTCGTGTGAATAGAATGGTGATGCGTGAAAACTGTACGTTCAATGTATGGGAGATGGAAGTGACTAGGCCACGCCCCCCTGAGACTCAACCACCCTGCTTCCAACTGTCAATCACACTTGCACGTGCTGTCATTGGCGTGCCCCCCGGCGGGGGCGTGGTCAAGAAGCATAAAGAACAGCATTTTTACTATATCACCCAATGTCCGATACTTTGATTTGGGACAGCACATGTCTGTTGCCGCGCCCCACTTTCGGTCACCTCACGAACAAACGCAACAACCACTTTCACCAGCCTCCACAATCGATGCGATACAGTTTGATCATAAATTTATCTGTTGCGTAACCACGGTTTCTCTTGCCAGGCGCACGCACGCGCGCGCACGCATACGCTCGTGAAAGTGTGCGCGCAGCATCTCGGTCCTTCCTGGAAATAAGCGACGGACCAATCAGTGCGCAGCACTGCTCCGTAAACGCAGCGGCCCCTGTTCTCCTCCTCCTCCCTCTTTCTCTCTCTTTCTCTCCTCCTTTCCCCTTTCTCCTCCTCCACCTCTTCGGTCCCCTGTCCCGTCAAACATAAAGTCCTTGTCCTCACCGCCCCAACACCTCTACGCCTCTCATCGCCGGTGCCGCTCCTCCTCCACTTTCTCTGTCTGTCCTGTGCGACTCGTCCCACAAAGCCGTGAGTTTATACTATATTTCCTCCTCCTGTCAAACTTAGTTCAGCAAAAGGCGCAGCAGAGTGGCATGTGTGTGTGTTTATCGTTACCATTCGTGCGCGTTTGCAAACTTAAAGTAGGTCGCGCTGCAAAGTCTGGAGTGATTTTCCTTCCAGATGTGCGGAGTGTGTCCATTCATTGAGCCCCCTGCCCCGCCTCCCGCGGCCCGGCGGCACAAGGCGAGTCCGCTCGCGGTGGTTAAAGCCCAGAGGGCCAGAGGGACTCGAACCTGTCTGGCGCTGACAGCTGGACGCTTCAAACTGCTTTTCTGGCGTTTGGGAGTGAAACGAAACGTGTGCGGGACGTGACCGACAGTTGTGAAGACTAAAATTGCACGTTATATAAGAGTGGAGTCTCGTCCAGAAAAAATAAATAAATAATTAAAAGTCACTATGCAATACAAATACAGTTTGTCCTATCACATTAGATTGTGTTAATCACAATGTAAAATTCACGGAGTTATTCTACACTGAATTTTATTCTGTGATATGATTTGCCTTTTGTGAATGGAAGGTACTGGCTGACTTGTTGATAAAAAAAAAGAAAAAAAACATCTGGACGAATGCACAGGGCTTTAAACTCTCAGCACAGGTTTTTCAAGAGGATGGAAGTCCAGAATTGTACTTTGCTTGCACGCCAGAATGATACAGCCACTTTTGCCACAGTGGCACCATATACTGAACACTGTTGGGGGTAATTTATTCAAAACAGCATCTAATCTAATATACCCACTCACCTCGAAATGTTAATTACATGTTTCCAAGTCGGTACAAAGCATCACCGCACCACAACAAGAAAATTCTGGGTGTGGCACTTTAATTTTGAGTTGTCTCCTCCAAATGTGTGTGCTTGCGTGCGTGCGTGTGTGTGTGTATGTGGGCTCACAATTGACACAGTTTGTTCCGACGGTCTCTACACCCTCAAGTTGGCTGCACTAGCGTCTAAAAGCATACAGCTGTGAATTAGTTTGTGTGTGTTCCGTGTGAGATTCTTCCATCTGTGCCCATCATGCAACATATGTCACGGTGCTTAACGGGCCCTGATGCAGAGAGCAGAGAGGCAACTCATCTCTTATTCAGGAAGAGAACGTTGTGGTCGCCACTCTGACTCTGAGGCAAAGGCTGCAGCAGTCATAGGCCCTGCACTTTGTTATCATGTCTGTGTGTCAAATTCGCTTTTCAATATTCCAAATCAAAGCCAATTCACGTTGAAATCCAGATGTCATGATCCGTCATTGGCGTTCCTGACATACGGAGCGACAATATGTTGGCGTTCTGCAGATTTTGTAATCAGTCTGCAGTGGCTCACGCTCACGAGGTTAACAACACCAAAACATGAATTAGCTGCCCCCCCCTCGGCTTGAGCAGAGGTGGCTGGACTCTGTGTCATGTCAATGCCTGAGTTTACGCTGATTATCGGTGCAGCTTTTACAGTGCGCTATAGACGCTGATATCACGGTCACGTGATCTGCAGTATTACCTACCTCGCCCACTTCTGTCAACAACGCCACGGCACAGAGTAAGCAGACTGTTGCAGTGATCGTCTTGGTAGCACAAACTGGGATGAGCTCCTAAACACAGAGCAGGTGTCCGTGCTTCCACTCCTGTAATTATGTTGACACACTATTGTTTAATTATAAGTTATGAAATCATTATAACAATAATCATTCTTTAGTAAATAATGATCACCATTGAACAATATTGAAAAATGTGCCACATATAAGCAAATTCTCACAGATCTTGTGGATGAGTTTTGGGAGAGTGTACTCATCAAACTTTCCCTCTCATCTCATTGTTGACATCAAAACTGCAGAATTTGTGGTCTCATCAGACTCATTTCTGTCTCTTTTCACTTTGCACGTCATCTTTCATTCGGATTTTATTTGCAAGTGGAGCCAAACCGTGCACACTTCTCTCAGTCTGCCTTCCCTGCCTCTGGGTGTGTGTCGCTAACACACAGAACAGCATCGTCAGCTGCATTTTCCACATCATTGATCTGTTGGCAGGAGGAACATTTCGCATGTCTATTCCACCATCGTTGCCAACAGGCTCTCCTGTCTGGAAGTACGTTTAATGTGCTCTTGGCAATAAAAGATTCCTTCCACACAGGAAGGCTCAGACATACTGGAAACAGTTGACTGTCAAATTACTACTGACCATTAATCAAAATGTTTGGGATGACTCAATAGTCTTTTTTGGAAAAAAGCGCTTATGACCAATTTAAGACACATCCTGCGTTTCTTGTGACGGTCTTGATCAAACAGTTGGTCACAAATGAAACATGTCCAGCTGCTTGCACGTCTGTAAACTTAAAACCACTATTTTACCAAGTTCATGAACTGAAAACACATGTATGAAGGCGCTGTCACGGTATTGGCTGTATTTATAATCGCTGCGGCTTCAGTGGTTGACGCCAGCAGCACATCCTGTTCTTTCACTGGTAAGATGTAAAAAAAAGAAACATGCTGCACACAAGTTCTGCTCTTGATGTACTTTCTGTCTTCCTGTTTGCATGTCGAAGTGTTAAATATAGTGTATACAAATTGGCGGGGAATACAACGTTTGCCGTGAATTTTAATGTTTTTTTTTGGCTTTGTGCATCTTTGCTCCTAACTCCACCATCTTGTCTGTTTGCACAGAGCCGTCATGGTTTACCATAAGGAGTTTGAGGGTGCAGGCAAGGCGCCGGGGCTGCAGGTGTGGCGTATTGAGAATATGGACCTGAAGCCAGTTCCGAAAAAGCTTTACGGCAACTTCTTCATCGGGGATGCCTACCTACTGCTCTACACCACCTCAGCCCCATCTTACAACCTCCACATGTGGCTGGGTAAGAGGGATGACTTAAAAAATCTGCACAAAAGCACATGTCATTGAATATTAGAGCAGTCTAATTACATCAAAAACCTAATGTAATCCTCAGCTTGTGGTACAGAGCTACTATTTTAAAGTACTGTCTCTTTAAGGAGCCTCTCCCCACCCCCAAAAAACTGGCTAGCCAGTTGTGACACGGCAGACCTACGCTCAGATGTTTGTTGCTGTTTGAAATCGGCTGTGTAGGCAGGTCAATTCAAGTGTGTTGCCAAAGAAACCGTCAAAACAAAGCTGTGCAGCTCTGGACGGAGGAGCGTGTCTGACTGCATACTGTGACATCGTTGTGGACCTACACAAGCAGCCTGAACTCAAAACTGCCTGCACATATTGTGTATACAGCACAGACACAAATTCACAAAATATTAGTTTACCTGGCGGACATGCATGTAAGTTTGCAACATGTTGTCCATTTGTTGAGCACCTAGGTCACAAGGACCAATAGCAGCTGACTATTTCTTTCCTGGGATTGATACAATGTTAGTTATTATTACGATTTTTAGTATTAATGTTCCTGTTAGTAATGTAGCATGATGTCACGCTGCAGCTGTGGTCTGCCCGATGACTTGATTAATGCCGAAACCTCTATAGATGCAGAGGAATGAGCTCCAATTATCCACCATGAAGCTCTCACCGGTGTGTGACATTCCTTTCTGCCACACCGATCGCCCCCCCCTGCTGTCTGCTAGTTCCCGGTCCAGCACAGGCCCCTGCAGCTGTGGACAGCTTAGCTCCTCAGCAGTAAAGCCTAAAATGATTGAAAAATCTTTTCCCAGGCTTAGCAAACTTGCAGTTACATAACAAATGAATCCAAATAGAGAGCGGCAGCCTGGTCTAGTGTTCAGTTACATCTGGATTCCGCCTCATGCCAACCCTCAGGAGACAGGCACCAGTCCATACATGTCTCCTCGCTGGCCCTGCAACCACAAATAACACAATAACAGTAACAAATCTCTCTGTGTTACATCCATATTAGTCATGTGTGACATTATGGAATAATGTAGTCAGTAATCTGTTCCATGTCAGAGTTACAGGAGGATCCACGGAGACTCTGCCCCACATGTGGTTGAGAATATTTGAATGAGCCTGACTCAGGCTTTCCGTCAGGCCCGGAAACAAGAAACATGTTTTGCTTCAAATGATTATGTGAATGCGAATAAAAATAATTAGAGCGTTTATGATTTTGTCTCTCAGGGGACGAGTGCTCTCAGGATGAGAGCGGGGCAGCGGCCATCTTTGCCACGCAGCTGGACGACTATCTCGGCGGGGGCCCGGTGCAGTTCAGGGAGATCCAGAACAATGAATCTGTCACCTTCCAGGGATACTTCAAATCTGTCATCAACTATCAGGTCAGCAACAACGTCATAATTGGGTGGATACAGTCAAGACTGAAAAACTAGCTTCACTATGAAACTGACATCAGATTGTCCTTTTCTTTTAACTCCGGTTTACCAGGCTTGAGAGCCATCAAGCAGGCCTGATCAGCATTCCTATTTGACCGTCCTCTCAATATGACTTGGATGTTTAATGATTGCCAACACCCATGAACTTTGCTGTGCAGTTAATCTGTCGAGTCTGAAGTTCAGAGGAAACCAAACAGTCTCCTCCTGCCGTCCTGCAGCTTGACTGACTGCCTGAGTGACTGACAGTAACCGTAGAAACCTACAGGGCTGAGTAGCTTACATTCATGTTGAATGTTAGGTTATAGAGGCAAGAAAGGATCACACACAGCTGGTCCGTTTTTCTTAACCATCCATCTGTTTCCCATTGACATAAGACCAATCCAAACAGCCTCCTGAGGTAAGTTGGCGATCATCAGGCCCAAATCCTGTTTACAAAGTCTGTGCAGCATATATGCACAAACCTACCAGGACACACTGTCAGACAATATTCCACAGAAATGCAGCTTCACCTTGACCCCACTATACCTCACTATTAGCCAGCGAGCACCCGTTTGGGTAAACAGGGCCCCCGTAGTTGCCATGGAAATGTTTACAGCCTCTCTCCAGTAAAAGGCACAATGTGGTTTCCATTTTGAGGTTTGGTAAAATAACCCCTCCCCCACGAGTTACCAACAGTCTGCGCCTTCTTCGGTTAGGCCTTCGTAGCTGTTTTCCAGACAAATGTGGACATCTCACCTGTTACAAATAGCATCCAACAGTGTGATTAATTTTTGTGTATATGCACTGTGAATGTACACATATACAGATTAATTGTAATAGCTCTCTCAAGGATGGGAAAATCCCACATTCCTCAATGCAAAACACTTTCCTTCATTCTTCCTTGAAGCAGCAACAGTGGTAGTTTGAGTCATTTCTTCCCTTTCCACCTCATCATTGATTACTGGCCTGCTCTAATACATGTGTTCATCCTGTTATTTGGCTGCACAATTTACAGCCTTTTGTCAGCAGCAGGTTTTATCATGCCGCGCTCTCTCATCAGGAATGGAAGTGTTATTTTCTGAGCACATCTGACCTCTACACCCTAAATCACACCACTCAGCACTGTATTAATAACTATGACATGAAACCATGAAACAATGTGCTCCTCCGTGATCTGTATTTGTCACAAGCTTTTATCTCGAGCGCTCTCCCTCCATGTGCGTAATTGTTGTTTCTTGGAAATGATTTTTGAGTGATTTTCAGTCTCTCATTGTGTTTCATCACAGAAAGGGGGTGTGGCCTCCGGTTTCCAGCATGTAGTGACCAATGACGCCAACGCAAAGCGGCTGCTTCACGTGAAGGGTCGCAGAATTGTCCGTGCCACAGAGGTGGACTTCAGCTGGAACAGCTTCAACAAGGGAGACTGCTTCATTATCGAACTGGGAAAGGTGAACAGAGTTTGCATTTGTTCTTTATATGCAGATCAGTTTGCTGTTTCCAAGAACGATGCCATGACTGACTGCAAAAAAATGTCTGCCTTCTTTTCCCTCAAACTGCAAAAAAACATCTTATGCTCAAAAAATAATTCAGAGCCAATCACATTTCTGGGCAACAGTTTGCTCTGACACAGAATCAACTAAGTGACTTACTAGATACATAACCAACAACATAGGAAATGTCAAAAAATAAACAATGCATTAGACACTTAAGGGGTTAACACAGCAGTTCAGCTGTGTTCATCTCATCCTGTCCTATGTATCCTCAACTATTACTATCAAAACTACTACAAAGACATTTTCCAGCAATAAGAAGAGTTGTTGTAGCAGCACAGCTATATAACAATGCTAATGATAATTGTGCCACGACTAATGCTCGTTCAGGAAGATCAACCAAGCGATCACAGTGAAGTCAATGTAATACAGCTGTTCTCCGAGTAGAGAATCGTGCTGAAGTCACGATGTTTTATCACCCCCTCTCTGAAGAGGAAGAGAGCAACTTGGCAGCATTTTACAGTGCGGCGTGTGTGTGTGGCTCTTTCTCTCAGGATGTTTATCAGTGGTGTGGCAGTGAGTGTAATCGCTTCGAGAAGCTGAAGGCCGCTCAGGTCGCCATCCACATCCGAGACAACGAGAGAAACGGCCGAGCCACCCTGCACATGGTGGACGATGGAGCTGAGCCAGCAGCGCTCACAGCGGTAACAGGGGCACACACACCCTCACTCTTTACAGACACACTGACATTTTCATCCAAAGGTAACTAAACTACTGAACAAAAGCTGTATGCACTGCTGCCAGGGAGTAAGCAGCATGGGAATGAAGGAGCACAATGGCGGCCTTTGTATAGTGCCAACTTGGTGCCAAGGCAGCATTATGAAAGGCTTGATTAAACAAAAACAGCCCTAATGAGTATGAGGAAGGGGGAGAGAGAGGAAGGAAGGGAGGGTGAGCGATGCATGGAGAGAGGGAGGGGGAGTGAGAGAAACATAGGGAAAGATCGGTAAACATAGGAGTACACAGAGAGAAAAAAGAGA
This sequence comes from Carapus acus, assembly GCA_900312935.1. Lineage (NCBI taxonomy): Eukaryota > Metazoa > Chordata > Actinopteri > Ophidiiformes > Carapidae > Carapus > Carapus acus. Next base: position 25,208 of record OMPJ01010205.1, read on the forward strand.
TGAGAGAAATCCTAGCAATTACAAATTTTACAAAATGTGTGATGACAGACTTGGTGTTGACCTGTGTTTGTTTCTCCACAGGCTTTGGGGCCCAAACCAGACCTCCCTGGTGGCAGTGCTGATGATGATGTGGTGGATGCCTCCAATACAAAGAAGGGAACCCTCTTCATGGTGAGAACACAAACGGCAGCCATGTGCTGTAGTGCCTTAAGGGTCACCAGATCTTACTATGGTTACATAGACTGAATCCCTCAGTGTAGATTTCCGCAACGGAAAAAGACTGTATGGCAGGGGTCAGTAGCCTTTAACATCCAAAGAGCCATTGGCACCCACCTTCCACTGAAAAGGGGGTGGGGCAAACGCAACCTTTGAGTGTATTTATTTTCCCAACCCACGCGGAGCCACAGTATAACGAAGAAGTTAACAGCTCCGGAGCCGTGGGTTGCCGACTGCTGCTCTACGTGGTGCCCTCTGAGTCTCACAAAATGACTCATCAATGCTCTCAACTCTGCTGTAATTTCTACATAACTTTGGCGTGTTGGGGAAATGCTGAATTTGTATCACTATGTCTCTCTAACCGTAATTGTGCCTCTGTCAATATTACTCACCTTCCTTAGATCTCCAACGCCTCTGGTCCAATGAAAGTGTCCGTTGTGGCAGAATCCAGTCCCTTCAAACAGGCCATGCTTGATCCAGAGGAGTGCTTCATCCTGGACAATGGAGTGGACAGAAATGTCTTTGTCTGGAAAGGTAAATTCTAAATTCAGTATGTGTTGCAGGTTATGCTCCCTAGAGGTTCATCGTGAGCTTCTCTTGCTTTTAATCACAACTGTTACCATTGTAACATCTTATAATTGTAGGAGTTGGCAAAGGCACTCTGTATCCTCTGTGTTTAGAACAATAAACTATAAACTATCAACTCTCTCATCCCTGAACTGACTCACATCAGGTTCCAAGGCCAATACAGCAGAGCGTAAGGCAGCTATGGCAGCAGCTCAGAAGTTCATCAAAGACAAAGGATATTCTAATAAAACACAGGTAAACTATTGCATGGAGGCATTTTGTGAGGTGAATCTCCATAAAACTTCACGTCACCTCTGTGCACACATACGGAGGCCCGATTTGTTTCACCCAAAGTCTGATTTTGTCGTCTCCCTTGCAGATTCAGGTCCTGCCAGCAGGTGGTGAGACAGTCCTGTTTAAGCAATTCTTCAGCGACTGGAGGGACAAGGATGAGACGACTGGCCCCAGCAAGGCCTACACCATTGGCCGCATAGCCAAAGTGGCAAAAGTGCCATTTGATGCTTCCACCCTTCACAACAACAAGGTCATGGCAGCTCAGCACGGCATGGTGGATGACGGCAAAGGGAAGGTCGAGGTACGACCATGTGCACCTCGGTAGACAAAGACAAACCAGGCCTGAGAGTGAAGTTTTCCAATATTCAGTGTGACTTTGGTCTGGCCTTTAGATCTGGCGTGTTGAAAATGGTGCCCGCGTGCCTGTGGATCCTTCCACTTACGGTCACTTTTATGGAGGAGACTGTTATCTCATCCTGTACAGCTATAGAACAGGAGGGCGTGAGCAGCACATCATTTACACATGGTAGGCATCTGTGTTTACTGATTCTTTCCTTTACCGCTGAAATCTAAGACATTTTAGGAATACACATCAATTAACATGCATTACACAGTATTTATTGTGCTATTTTCCTGTGTGCTGATCTGAGGGGCAACACTGACTGATTCCACGTGTGCTTGCTCGTCTTTCAGGCAAGGATTGAAGTGCACTCAGGATGAACTGGCAGCATCTGCGTTCCTCACCGTGAAGCTTGATGACTCAATGGGAGGGGCTCCGGTTCAGGTTAATACTTGATCTTCCAGGCATCAATTGGCGACATACAAGAAGTTTCAAGTACTGTGCAGTCACACCTCACCCCCTCACAAACTACCGTAGTCAAATCTTCAAATTCGTTTTTTTGCAGTGCGTATTGTATGTGAGGAGGGAATTATCCGAACATGCAACATTATGTAACCATAGGCTCTTTTTCAAAATAGTGAGTAACTATAACTATAAGTAAGTAAGATAAAGGTACATCACTGAACCAAATTCGTCTTGCCAATGCTGGACTACCTCAGAATGACCAGCAGAGGACAGTATAGTGACTCTTTCCCTGGTCCTCAGCATACTTTATTCACTTATCCAGTATTAATATTTGGTGGATGGAATTGATCCATCAGTCTAACATCCATAATCAGGTTTAATATATAAAAAAAGAATATTCACAACCCAATAGTGGAAGGGGAATCATTTGCTAATCTTGTCGCCACAATTGCAATCTCCGTTGACTCCAAGTGAGAGTCCCGATTGTTTGTATATAATAGTCATACTGGGTTGGATACTGCAATCCCTCTCTGGTCCCTCTCATACTCCATGGAACAGCCTCTTTTCATAAAGTACTCTTCTAAATATGATGTATGAGTGCAGTAGTATTACGTCAGACCTACTGGGGTATTGCTAAATTATAGTTCCTTTGGCATCAAATGCAGGCTTTGGAAAGGACAAAAATTGGGATGTAATCCAAACAATGACTCACCGGTGCACAGAGGGCATCAATCACTCAGTATTTCTATTTGGTCCTTTTACTGCCCTCTACAGGAATACAGAACAGGGCCGCAAGTCCCAGTCCAGACTTATACTAACTTATACAAACTTGTTGCTTTCTCTGTAGGTGAGAGTGACTCAGGGCCAAGAGCCACCCCACCTGATGAGCCTGTTCCAGACCAAACCCATGATCATCCACAGCGGAGGGACCTCCCGGAAATCTGGACAGTCTGAAGCCGGCAGCACTCGCCTCTTCCATATCCGTCAGAGCTCTTCACGTGGCACTCGAGCGGTGGAAGTGAGTTGTTGAACTGCCCCTGCTCGTCTTTGATAACCAGTTCTTGATTGAGTGATGCTGAGCCTGTCACAGGATGCTATTACTTGCACGTCTCATTGATTCATGGTTTTAACACCACTTTGGTGCCATTCATCGTCTTTGTTGTCCAAAAGAATCTAAAAGTTGTAGTCCCTCCGAAACATCACAACTTGACAGTGAACCCTCCGGTGTTAGATTAATTCATTCCTCCATCTTGTCTGTTTTCCCTCCCTGAAAGTTTTGTATTTTTCCCCCTCAGGTTAGACCCTGTGCTTCAAGTCTGAACACCAATGACGTGTTTGTGCTGAAAACCCCAGACTCTCTGTACTTGTGGCAGGGAGTGGGTGCTTCTGATGACGAAAAAGAGGCATCCAAGTATGTAGTGGCCTTCCTTGGTGGCAAGGCGACCAACGTGGCGGAGGGCAAGGAGCCTGGTGGGTGATGTGTGGAGTGTGGCAAATTAGACAAATATTTGACACAAGATTCCATGTAGGGATTATCCACCACTGATGGTTCTATAATTATTCTGTACCTGGAGAGTAGAATTCAGTTTGTTTGTTTGATACATTGTCTTTGACCCAGAGCAACCCGCAGACTGACTACTTCTGTTATTTTTTTTTGTACAGCTGGGTTCTGGTCTGCCTTGGGTGGCAAAAAGGATTACCAGACATCTGAGAGTCTGCGCAATGTGGTCAAGGCCCCTCGCCTCTTTGGCTGCTCCAATAAAACTGGGAGACTCATTGTAAGTCCAAGAAAACAGAGAGGAGACAGGGAGGACGAGAGAGGGAGTGTGCTGTATTTGTATACAGTATATAAACATGTTGGTGAGAACTTAGAGAGAACTGCCATCAAGGCAAATTATCACTATTTTGAATGCAAAATGAACAATACTGTATGTGAAATTGCACAAATTGGGCCATGTTTAAACTTGGTGCTCATAGGCATGTTCATAGACTGATCAATGTGTACATGCATGTCGTTTCAACATGAACAACTGCAACTGGGAAACTCACCTCCTCTAACAATTGCATTATGCATTGATTCAGGGCAATTCACTTGATTCATGTGCACACAGGTCCTTCTGTCTGGACATGTAGAGAATGTAAGTGTAAACAAAATAGTGAGTATTTGTTGCGCCTGCCAGGTTGAAGAGGTGCCAGGGGATTTCACACAGTGTGACCTCGCCACTGATGACGTCATGATCCTTGACACCTGGGATCAGGTAAGACAGAAACTGAGCTTTGTGTCTGTTGTCACTGACCTGTAGCTGTAGCTGTGAGCCTGTTGTAATCGTATGAAATCAGACGACACACAGGTAAGCAACTCAGAGATTTTGTGCCTTTTGCAGGTCTTCATTTGGGTTGGAAATGATGCCAATGCAGAGGAAAGGACTGGAGCTCCAAAAATAGGTCTGATATGTGGCAATGCTACATAGAGTTGTTATAGATTCGGTAGTTGCTACCCAAAAAGTTAACATCAACAACTATATTTTTAAAGAGTAATCATCAACTGCTCATTCTCCTGCAGCAAAAGAGTATGTGGACTCGGACCCCTCTGGCCGCACAGGACTACCAATCACCACCATCAAACAGGGAGCAGAGCCCCCAACCTTCACTGGCTGGTTCCAGGCATGGGATGCAAAAATGTGGGATTCAGATCCTCTTGATAGAATTCGCTCTATTTTCTGAATACAAATCCCCAGACTCTTGCCTCTTTTTTGATCTTGCACCTAAACAGCACTGTCTTGCCAATGTGGCTTTTCCTTTACCTTCCTCAAGTGCCAAAGTCTCTTGTAGTACCATTACAAGGTTGAATGGTCTTTGCTTGGCCTTCAGTCGTCCACATGTATTGTCATATAATTTCCTCTCCTCTGCATTAGATGTGTAGTCCAAAAGTAGTTCAGCCAGTTACCTCCATGTCAACATATACTCACCTGGGCCCTTAAATTTCAGTATAGGAGAGGAAGCCACTGTTTACAGTTTGTGTGTCGGCCTATATTATCTTTCAGTTTACTGTGCCATTGTGGTGTCAATACAGTCAGACATAGCTGTAGCTTTAAATGGCATGAAGGGTAGAGCACCTTTTACTTTGTGACATTTTGTTCCAATTTGTTTTATTGATGGTGCGGGTATGCTGTATGCTTATGCTTTATGCTTACTCGAAGTCGCATGTTACTTTAAAAAAACAAAAAACAAAAACATCGTTCTGTGCTTGAGTATTCAAATATAAATGTCTTGACTCTGCATTACTTGACCCATGAATGTTTGCAGAGGTGGCTTTGAAATAAAACTCTGGGTCTTAAAAGTGTGTTTTGTTGTAACATTTGCGAAGAATTGCGAAGAATACAGAGGTTTTCTGTCAGAAAGCACTTGACCCAACATTTTCAAGTTAAGTCACATCTACTAATGGTTTGTCAGACAGCTGTTCCAACAGATGAGACTGGGATCTGGCTCCATAGCATCTGTCAAAAAGATGCCAAAGCAGACGTGACTTCCATCAGGTAGAATCTTATCTAGCAACATGGCAATGAGTGAATGAATTTGAAGTGAAAGTACTGCAGTTGTGAGCTTTGAGTACATAATATTAGCAATATCAGTGTGGTAAAATCTAAAGTGCTGCTTTCTGTTCAAACCAAAGCTGGGATGGCTTGTAACTACTGTTACGTTATGAAAATTATGACAAGAATGATTGAGTGAGTGAGTGAATGAAGGAGTGAATGAATGGATGGATGTAAGGATGACTTTTCAATTCATTTGTAAATTGAATGCAATTGTTGACAGATGGTGCGTTGTGAAAAACTTGAAGGATTTCATGAAGGATTTGGTCTGCCACCCTTGAATTAAATGTAAAAAAGCACAAATCACATTTTTTCAACCACAGCCAATCGCTTTGACAATCTGATTTATCAGAAATTGTAATAAACAAGGTAACATGCATACTTAGCGTTGTCCTGTGTGCATACGGGTGAGTTTTGTGAAGATGGCTGAATACTTATCTCGCCTCAGCACAAGAATGTCTCCTAATGAAAACCAAATGTGATTCGAACTCAGATTCAAACTACTTACAGGCACTGGCTTCTCAGCGTGAGTGATACAATTAGCGTTAAGGTCGTCGCTGGCCCTATGAATTTCAATAGGACACCTTTTTCTGACACCTTCTCGTGCCTTGGTATACTTCATGCCCTTTGATGTAAAAAAGGAAAAAGAAAGGAAGAAGGAGAAAGAAAAAAAACTGAGGGCATTTCGTACTCATCAACCATTTCCCGCCTTTTTTGTATGTATATATCTGAGATCTGACGCTTCCATACAAAACACCACCCGCCTCGCCTGAAAAACACCAGGAAAAAAAGTACCAAGTTTTGTTCGTCGTGGTGTTTTTTTCCTTCGATGGCGAAATATCCACCGTGTCTACGCAGACGAATATTATGCCCCAAACAGGAGGCCCGACAGCTACAACATTCCTGCAGATATCCCTGCAGGCACAACAGGGGCGCTATAATGGGCATTGAATGACACGGTAACCCGCATTAGCGGCGTGTCCCCGGCCCGCCGCGGCGCTGCTGCTGCCTGTGTGTGTGCGGGGATAACGCCGAGTGCCGCGCGGTCATGTGATCCCTCTTTCTTCCCCCCTCTTTCTTTCCCTCCTACCAAGTTGCGGAGCCGGAGCGGAGAGGTGGAGAGAGGGGCTGCCCAGCGTCGCCGTCTCCTCGCCCGTTGGATGCAGCGATTCCCCCCCGGTCTATCCACACTTTGCAGTTTCTCCTTCCTCCACTCGCCGGCGTGATAGTTTCACCCCAGACTCTCCTTCGCAATGGCGGGGGCTATTATTGAGAACATGAGCACCAAAAAGTTGGTGATAGTGGGAGTTATTCTGCTTTTGTTCCAGGCATTTGCCTTTATGGTCGGCGGTTTAATTGGTAAGTTTTTTTCCTCTCTTGCTTGTTTCTCCGCGTTAAGTTGCGTACGGTTGTGCCTGTTGCGTAAAGTTACACGCCTGTTCGCGGCGTTCTCTTACGCTTTTGATCCATCATTTATGTGGAATAAAAGCGTGGGGAATTGAGTTTTATCACTCTGTCGGTTTTTTGGCTTCACCACGCAATCTTATCGCAAGAATGCGGGCTTTGGAGCGCTTACTCTCGGTGTAAACTGACTCTGCGTAGCGCTCCTATGCTAAATCACAGCCCTGGATCAAGGTAGTGTGTTCCCTTTATTTGTTCACCTCCCGAGCCTGAGATAATGTGGGACCATGTTCCTGGTGTAGTGACTTACCAGTAAAATCCCGAATGCATGACATACGTGTGTTTTTTCCGACTTCTTTGATGTCAGATAGAATGTTCCTCAGTCCTTCCCCTCACCACACCTCCTCCTCCTCCTCCTCCTCTTCATTTGTCTGTCTACCGTGAAGGCCCCAGGCATCATTTCTGCCTTCTTTTCACCCCATTCCAGTTTCTGGTTTCCTTTTCTTTTCTTTCCCCCCCCTTTTAAAAAGATTTTTCTTAACCAAATCCAATTATTCTCATTCTTATCCTCTCCATTTTCCCCCATTACATTTCCACACTATCTCTCCAAACCATAAGGACACCCGGTTGTCAGCAATTTGTTGTTAACTGATAAATTTAGACATTGCCGATCAAGTGCCCTCAAATCCACACACCAGCTCTGAAAAGGCAATCGCAGAAATCAAGGGGGATGTGAAGGATGCCGCCCGGAATCCCAAAAGTCCTCAAAAACCAGTCATCCCCTCACTCGGTCAGGATGGCTGGTGATAAATTAGCCCACTTGCTTCATTGCTGGCTGCGATGGATTTAATGAAGCCAGATTCCTTTGTGTTTGCTCGGTGGCTGGGGGCGGCAGGGGTAATTGAGAAGAAAGGGGTTTTCTCCCCTTGTTTCCCGACAAACCCCAGAACACGGCATGGGGTCAGCAGGCTGGAGGAATGGCCATTATTCTGAACACACTGTGTTGGAGAGTGGAGGAGCTGGTTGTCTGCTGGACTGTGGGGTCACAAGATAATTGAACTTCAAGGGGTTCCACACAACGGGCTTTAATTCAGTTTGCTGTAGCCTCTTTGTGTGTGTGTAGCTGTCTGCAGATAATTGCAGTTTGTGTGAACGTTCATGATGGTGGAAGGTTGGGAGGACCTTAACCCATAGGATGTTAACAGTGTCCCTAGTTGTTTGCGCAGCGATTATCTGATCTGTTGGACCTGGAGATGACTTGCCTCGATAAGTAACACGGACCATCTGATGGAACAGGGTGGAACAGATTTTCAATGAGGAACACCTTGATGTTGTGAGATGAAAGCAAACCGTGATTTCTACCTATCAAATTTCCTAACCTCCAATTTTCCTACACTCTTGGCTTGGCAATACTTGCAACTAGCTTTTGCTGCTAGAAACACTCTTTGGTGGAGATCGGCCCACCGATATTATCGGACATCTCTACCAAAGAGTGTTTCTGATAATATTATCGGCCCGATATAAGCATAAAAACATAATATCGGTATCAGATTTTTTTGCTTTTAAACCGATAAAATAAAAACCTATAAAAATACAATAATGCTTGCATTACACTGAAATAGTGCCTATGCGCTCCTGAAGCGTTTACCAGCGCACATATCGGTATCGGCTGATATCGGTATCGGTTAATTGAGAGTTGGACAATATCGGATATCGGCAAAAAAACCAATATCGGACATCCCTACTCTTTGGCTTTGCTTTGATTGGCTGTCATGTTCCACTAAGTATGCTGTGTTTCTCAGCTAGTATTGACAATTTATAGCCTCAGCCACTAAGTCTCCATTTCATCATTAAAATTTTTGATTTCACCTCGCAATTGTAGACTTTGTAGCTTACTGATGAAATCATTACTGTTGACCTACCAACAAATCAGAAGAAAGTGTGGGATTGTTGCATCCTGAATATTTCTATACGTTCTGAGTCAAAAATCTGACCTCCAAATGATCCAGGACACCATAAAACAGTAAAAAATGCCACAATCTTAGGTGTCAACAGACTGATGAAACACAGTCATCTTGTAAATGTTTGATGTGTAGGTGTTATTGAATATGCTCGCCTTTCTCACCTGAGGCAACATCACTGTCGTCAGAGTTCAGATCTTTATGACAGCAGAAACCAAGGCTCTGTTGTTTGCGTGATGGTGATAGATCCATCTCCCCTACGCCACCGCGTCCCTCTGAAGAGACAACAAAGACCAGTCACTTGCAGCTCATGAATCTCTGAGTCACCAGAGTAATTGATGCCCAAGAGCTTTCTGGAATTCTCTCTGTCTGCCTCTCCCTGTCTTTCATCTGTGCTAAAGGTAATAGCCAAAATGTCTGGGCTGGATCTGGCTCAGGCCCAACCTGTTGATTATCCTGAAAACTTGCTAAGATATTAACAATGCTCCAGTCCAGCATTGTCTCTGACTTATGATTTTTGAGGGGTACGTTTTCATAGTTTTGACACATTTGTTGCACTATGTCATGGTGACACTTGATCTGATCAACACTGCATTGTATCTTTTTTCTTTGCTTCCAGCTCCCAGTCCCACTACGGCCGTCCACTACATGGCCACAAAGTGTGTGGACACAGCCAAGCATCGTCAAGGGACCAAGTGGTTCATGCCATGGGGCACCGAACCATGCGAAAAGATCCGGAGCTTCGACGAAGCTATGGCAAAAAGAATCGAGGCCAACAACATTGTGTTTGCCGTCCACATTCCCGCGTCCCACAAAGAGATGAGCCCCTGGTTCCAATTTATGTTGGTCATCCTGCAGTTTGACATTGCCTTCAAGCTGCACAACCAGATAGGTAAGACCTTGTTTTGATTCACTGTGGGACAGGGACCTGGTTTGAATTCCTCCCTCAGGACATTCATTTGCAAGAACACAGTCTTTTCTTTATTCCTGTCGCAAAAAGGCAATTTTAGAAACAGGATGATAGTGAGAACCGAAAGCTATCTCACCGTCACCATTGTGGTAATTGTATAAAAATGTCTGTTTCTTTTAGCTTCACAATCTGTTGGTTCATGTCGGAGGTTGCACCAGAAACCCAACATTTCCTTGTGCATCCTTTTGTCACTTCAAATCCTGCCAGACATAAATCAGAGTGTAGAGTTGGTGCGGTTTTAGCAGGTGTAGTCCTTTTTTACACGTGATTGGATTTCTGTTTCACAGCAGCAAACAATGATGGATGTCCCGCTGTTTCCTTTCTGTAGTGATGTAGAGCCTTTGGGGATTTGTGCACAGACGTGACAGACACTCCAGAGATGGTTAGAAGGAGAATGAGGAGTGTGGTAATCTGGATCTGTGTTCATTCTGAGCGAAGCAAAGTCCGTATCATTCAGTCTCGAGACCTAGATGCAAATGAAATGCATACCGGTAATTTGAATGTGACTTCATCCCCTATTTGGATGGCACTCATAGTTCCAGTGTCCACATGCTACAAATTGTGTTTGCAGTGTTTTGCACAGTTTGTTTATGAATTTATATGTAGTCAAGTCATATCTGAGTTAAATGTTATTTAGATATTGCAAAATCTGTGGGGACAAAAAAAAGATTTTTGTGACATTTATCATCCAAATGTGATTTAGTGTCATTTAGTTTAAATGGACGTACAGTATATTTGAGTAGAGAGTCTAAAAGGATTTCCAACCCTGTACCCATACCCACGTCAAAAACTTTTCTTCATCAGTCCAATCTCCAATGGTAGCGTGCCCCAAATAATGCAAAGTGCATCACACTGGATCAACAGAGACACTGCATCTCTTTGAGCTGAGGACTTTTGCAAAGTAAAATGACAACAGTCTTGAAGGGTCTTTGCAGCATAGCAATTTGCTAAAGGTCCTGGAAAAAAGGAATTAGATTGAATGATAAAGCAGATGCTTTGGCACCTGGGTCACTAGCAGAGTCTGGCTTGAGGTGTGTAATTGCAGCGTGTCACTTGATGTGAGCGTTCTCACATGGCTGTGTTTTCATATGATAGAAATTACCTCTCTATTCTGATGTACATGCCCAAAACTAGTATGAATATTTGGTTTCCAGTTGAATGGATTTTTAATACTGTCAACCAAGCTTAGAAACTAGGATTCTCAACCCAGACCTCAGGCATGTGTTTGAAGGAGAATGAATCACTTTAATCAAGGCAGGATTTGTGTGAAGAAGCCAGTCTACATATAGTGAGTCAGGGAAATTGGGACCATTTGCACCACTACCAACGGTCCTAACTCTTGAGTCACAGATAACTTACACAATTGTAGATATTCACTGTGAAAAAGCAAAAAATAGAGGAAAGCAGAAATTGCCCATAGTGGCATAGAACCTGTGCACCGATGGTATTGAGGTCAAATGCCGGTCCTGGCGTGTAGTGGAGATTTAATGTTTGAAAACTGTCGGACGAATGAGCACAAAGCTGTGTCTTACCGACCAGCCTTCCCACTACTACAACAGTGGCCATACCCGAAAAAGAGCTTCACCCTTATTAGCCACTCCACCCACCTGCCCCACTTTGTCTACAGCACCATGAACCCCTGGCAGGCATCCAGCAAAAACACAGCTGTTGAGAGGAGGCTTAGTTTCCGTGGTGATGGCCACTGGACTAGAGGGAATGTTTGCATTTAGTAGGTTAACATTCAAGGGTGTCTGGTTGGACCAGCGCTAGACAGGAGGGTGCTACAATCAGCTGCTGATGGTGGCCTACTTCCTTCTCCCCAGGCTTGTCGCACGGTACAAGCCTTTGGCTGTCTCTCTCTTTGCTCCACCTCATTACACACAGCCGTACAAGAGAAACGCAGAATGGCTGCAGGAGGCAATTCCTAGCTTGGTAACTTGAACTGAAGATACTGTTTTGATAGTATGGCTGTTGGTTGTGGGACTGGGGTTTTGTATTGTTTTGTTTTTTTTACTTTCCCTTTACTGGTATGTCGACGCTATGCTCAGAGTCTCTGAAGTTTGTGTTGCGGAGGAGATAACCTAGATTTTCAGGCCGCCATAACAGATTGAGGTGGTAAATTACCATCTGTTTACGTCAGTGGATCTCTGTCTGTTTACGTGGTGTCAAACAATCCTTTGTGTCACACTTGCTCCCATCACAGGGCCACATATTAAAACTTGATGGATATAGGCTTGTCTAAGATAGGTTTTCAGACATTTTCGTTTTGCTTATCAGGAAGCATGATCTGAGAAATGAAGAAGCACTGTAGATTAATATGAGGTATAATTTGAAGTCCCATACAATGTGATGTGCTTACAGGAGGTTGTTCTCTCCTGGTAGTTGTTTGTAGCAACTCATGACATGTAGTCATTCGCCCTGATGAAATTATCTACTCTAGTCTCATTCTTCACTTGAGATGTTAACAATATCTGAAAAAAGGAGGCTGTCGCACACAACTGGGCTACCACATACTTAACATCATTTTTCAATTAACGGTATTCAGGTAGGCAGGTAGATACTTTGTATCTTGAAGACTTGTCCTTTACATGACGAGTCTCATTATGTTTTCGTGCAAAATCACAATTTTTTTAATGCAAAATCACTGAAGAATCTGTTGAGAGGTAAAACATTGGCATGACTGATGAAAATTACAATATGTTGGCAGACTGCTTTTGAGTCTGTCAGGAATGTAATTGCTTAGCTTGTGATATCATGCAGAGGCCACAGCTGTCTTGGTGTACATCACCAAGGCTCAATTACATCCCATCCCTGGCTTGATTAGCCATCAGGATTGCTCTGATATTTTGTCGTAAGATATTGCATTCTTCTGTATTTTTAAATACCAAAAAGGCGAGAAGATGCCCTAAGTCAGTGTCCATCTCAGCCTTTATCTCCAGCTAAATGTCTGCTTAATGGCTATATGGTTTCAACGGTGGATGTTTGTGGCTATGTTTGTGTCCAGAGGAAGGGGCCATGGTCACCATCGACGTGGGCCTGGCCTATAGAGACAATCTCAGCAGCAAATGGACGGAGATGGCCCGATCTGTTGAACAGAGGAAGCTCAACTGCAAGTTCACCACGGCCAAGGTGTGAAATGATGCTCAATGTGCTCTGTGTTCAAAGCAGGATTCAGACAGAAGTGCTTTTTTTTCCCTGTTCGACTAGAAATTGGTTGTTGAATTTTATTTACATCAGATGTTGGTACAGTAATATAATGTCAGCATTTATAAAACATTTGACAAATAACCAGATCTCAGAATTTTACTCTTCAGAACCTGTAATGTTCTGGAAAGTTTCGAATCTCTCAATCCTTGCATGCATTTCAGTCACTGGAGAATGAGGGGCGTTACTACGAATGTGACCAGATGCCCTTCATGGAGTTTGGCAGCGTGGCGCACAAGTACTATCTGCTCAACATCCGCCTGCCTGTCAACGAACGCAAGAAAATCAATGTGGGCATCGGCGAGATCAAGGATATTCACATGGTCGTAAGTGCTGCACCGCAGAGGAACTTTTCTCTGACGTTGTCTTTGTGCAAGTCCTCACATGATTTAAAGTACGTTTGCATGTCTTTGTTTCCCCCTTATCAAAGAGCATACACCAGAATGGAGGGTTCACCAAGGTGTGGTTTGCCATGAAGACGTTCCTCACCCCCAGCATCCTCATCATCATGATCTGGTACTGGAGACGGATCACCCTCATGAGCAGACCCCCTGTGCTGCTGGAGAAGTAAGAGCTCTCTGTACACTTTCTGCACAAACATCACTGTTTTTGTATGTCGAAATGTAACTAAATGGCACACTATGCATTAAATTAACATATCTGCCACGTCAGCGTAGCCCGGTGAAACGAGAGCAGTGGCATGCCAATACCTTTGGAAAGCAGGAAAGTTATGCCACGTTTTAGATTTTCACCAAAAAATCAATTATTTGTTGTTGTTGCAGCAGTAAAATCTGGAACTTTGTGATTGCTCATTTCTTCACATAACTTTTGTTATGGAGCACCCCTCTCCTTTCTTTATAATCCCCACCCATGTGCGTTTAAATGTCTCAGTCAGAATGCGAGGTTTGCCCAACCCCCTGCAGGGCTGTGAGCGCACATTCGTAAGAGGCAATGCTTGCCCCACAGGAAGAGCATGCTGAGGCGTGAAATGCGCCACAAAACTTGCAAGCTAGCACTGAGGGTCCACCCTGTTGGGTTGTGCTCCACAGCTCTGTCTGATTATCACACACACACACACATACACACAAACACACGTCTGTCTACATCTTTTCCAGTTCAAAGCTCTTGCTCCCTAATGACAAGCAGGCTGTTAGAAAGTGTAACGTGTACACTGTTGGGCGTCAAATGATTTTTTTCATACCTCAAAAAGCTTATTTCTGGGTCGCTTGGCGTCAGGGTTTGGAGGTTTTACTCAGAACTTGCCAAAACCACAGAAAGGATGCAAGGCTTGGGGGAAAAAAAAAAAGTAATCGGATCATCGATCATGTGTTAATGTTCCCTGAGTTCCTATGAAACGCTGTCTTGACTTCTTGTCTTCACTCCCGCTCTTTGTGTGGAAGTCTTTATCTCGCACTCACAGAGAGGTGGAGCTCATTCTAGGCTGGGCGCGCATGTGTAAGAGGAGCACATTCCCTGCATACCAACCAAATGCGGTTTCACCGTTTGCACCGTGCAGCATTGTTGATGAAGAGTCTGGAATGCAATCGCCTAAATCACCCCTCTCTTATACATTACACCACCTGCATGAATCACCCTTGCCAAATTCTCGTGGTCACCCATTTCATCTTTTACTGTATGTCGTCCCTGCCCACATTCTAGCTTTCTTTTACATGCTACTGTGTGAGGATGGCTATTTCATCCTGTGGCAGCATGCAGAAGCTTGCTGCAGATAGTGGTAGCATCAAGCCTGTTTTGGCTCGAGTTCATGAGTTCATATGCCTAATATGTATTTTAGTATGTATTTTATTTATTACAGAATTATTTACAGAATAAGCCTCAGTCTCGTATCCCTCTCTCCCTCTCCCTAACTGAGGAACTTGCATCACCCTGATGGTGAAAGCACCTCCACAGAGAAGCTTTCTGTGCCTCTCTTGGGTAATGATTTCTCCTTTTCAGAGAGACACAAACGCTCAATTGATTTCTTTCCATCCCTGAACCTTAAAAAACATAACAAAACAAAAAAACAGCGTCGAGAGGCCTTGCACTCGCCAAAAAGCAGAGCTCTGGATCCAGTCCAACTTAAAGCGGGTCAGCAGTGTTTTCATTACACTCTTTAAACATTTGCAGGACATCAGGAGGCCTCATATCTCCCATTGTCATGCTACAGGGATGTCCCTGGGCCTGATATGTGGTGTTGTGCTGTGCATTTTAACTAATAGTTGTCATATTTGTTCGATGTTTCACCTGAATCAATTAAGGAAGAGAGAGTATCTTACTTTCTTTCTAATGTGTTGTTGTCACTTGCTGTGGAAAGCTGGAGGTGATGCATGCGTGCTTACAATATCCACGCACACGCTAGTTAGAGGTGTTTAATCTCTTCTCATCTCTGAATGGTTAGCTTGCCAAATCTGAACATCTATTTCTTAATGTTGTATATGTATACCTGAGTGTGTTTACATTAAATTAACAGATTTATTTGAAGGAGCTAAACATGATGACATTTAGCAGTGCATAAGCCCTCTCCTGTTTTTAAGTTGTCTCATAATATTTTGGCCTCATGAATTGAAAATGGCTCAAGTATGACAACCAATCCGTTAGTTAGCTGGGAACTAGTAGTTTTCCTTAGGCCAGTTTCAGTAGGCTGCAGACACTTGGTGTGTATGGGATTTTCCACTCATTTGTCTGTTCTTAACATGCTGTTTTAACTGATCTCTTGTGATATATTCTCTAGTATGTAATATTGATGTATCGAGCTACTTTGTTGGTCATAAGGATGAATCACATTAGTAACCTTCATTTCAGCATGTAGCCCTTTTGTATATTCTGTTTCGTTCTTCTTTTCCCTCCAAGAGACCTCGAGTCCAGTCATTTAAAGAGTGAAGGTGAACACAGCTGAAGCGCCACTAGTTTTCAGCCATGCCAACTTGTTGTTCTTAATCATGTTTGTCCTTTGAGCGTGAGCCGTAGTAATGTGGATAATTGGCATGGTGGTGAGCTCAGGGGAGGCAAATCAATTTGTGGGAACACATTGTGCCTTAGGCTGATGGAATAATTGTATCAATAATGTCCAAAGACCTCATGTTCCCATTCGGAGAGGCACAGATTAACCTCCTAATTTGATCCTGCTCTGGATTATGCAGTTGACCGTCTGTCCATTTTGGTAAATATCAGGTACATTCTGCCATTTTTCCACCCCGTTTCCGCAGCCCAGCTATTGAACATTATCATGATAATGTGCTTTTGTGTTTTGCTTCGTCAGGGTCATCTTGGCTCTCGGCATCTCCATGACATTCATCAACATCCCCGTGGAGTGGTTCTCTGTCGGCTTTAATTGGACTTGGATGCTTCTCTTCGGAGACATCAGACAAGGAATCTTCTACTCCATGCTTCTCTCTTTCTGGATCATCTTCTGCGGGGAGCATCTCATGGTACTGCGCACTCACCGTTCACACACAGTCTTGTTCATTTTTTCCGTAAATACAATTTTTCCTGTGTTGTCAGGATCAGACGGAGAGGAACCGCTTCTCGGTGTACTGGAAGCAGGTTGGGCCCATTGTTTTCGGCTCTTTCTGCCTCTTCATCTTTGACATGTGTGAGAGGTGAGTTTTTCTCCCCAGTCAGACTGAGGCAGACTGGTCTCCTCACTGTTTTTGTATTTTCTTCTCCGGTTTATAGTAAATAAGTTGTCATTAAGACTATGACCTGTTTGTTCTTGCAGAGGAGTCCAGCTGACAAACCCCTTCTATAGCATCTGGGCCTCTGATGTTGGGACTGAACTGGCAATATCCTTCTTCAACTGTGTCCCCTGTGCTTCTCCTCCTTGGAGAAGTGGCTAGTATCATGAACTTACATAATTTTCTCAAAATTGTTAATGGTGTAATCAGCCCTGATTTGAAGATCAGATCAGAACTGCTGATCCATATATTTCTGGTGGCCCCTGATTTCCAATGTTATGTTAGTTTGTCTGTGGCAGTCAATGTTCCCTTTCCAGTTGTCCACTGTTTGTCCTTAGATTTGTTGATTCCTTACATCATTGCAAGATGTTTTTTTTTTTCACTGTCTGTCTGATTGGTGTGAATACTAAACTAAAGATAGACTAATGACAAAAAATTAAGTGATGCCACATTGGAAAGCACTGCTCCCCACTGTGTGTGTGTGTGTCTGTGCATGTACTTGCACCTGTCTGTGGCTCTGCTCACCAGGCTGAATGATTCATGATTCATTAGTGTGCTCTGAGAACGCCGCTATCTGATGAAGCAAAACTTGGCAGATGCAGTGCGATATGTGCTCAGTCCTCACAGCTCTCAGCGGGTTCGCTGAAGACACTTGGACAGCATCTGAAAGCTGCGTCATTAATGCTTTATAAGTTTTGTGTCACGTGTGTCTGCCATGGTGTCCAATGCGGTAGAAATTGGAGGGAAAAGGCATTTCGTAAAAGTCAGAGCAGAAAAAGCAACCACATGCAGATGTTCCACTTCCTCCTGGACCTTTTGTCCACCAACCTCTACCCCTGTTTGCCTGTGTCCCAGTACTGGTATGCAGCCTCATCAACAATTCTTTTGTTACTTCCTTAACTGATGTCCGTGCAGATGGCCTTCATAATTGTGGCAGGGATTTGCGCCTGTCTGTATTTCCTTTTCCTCTGCTTCATGGTCTTCCAAGTGTTCCGCAACATCAGCGGCAAGAGGACGTCCCTTCCTGCCATGTCCAAAGCCAGGCGTCTGCACTATGAGGTGTGGAAGAGGCTGACTATGTCATTTTTCATTTTTTAGTTGTCTCGTAGCATATAAGGCAATGGGAGGGGAGGGTGGCGTCAAAATGAAATTCACACGGGCCAAAATTTAAAAATGGGATGACGTTGTGGGCCACACTCAATATTTATTGAAAAATGGGCTGAAACTCTGTATGTTTTTCTTTTCTAAACCAGTAAATTTCAGCTTTTCCTTCCAATTACGACCACTAAAGGGGCTGACTGCAATTTATAGGTCATTTTTTTATTTTCTGGTATATTACAGCTCATCTAATGAAACTTGACAGATGTAAAGGACAAGCGTTAATATATTATCTTGCGGGCCAAGTTTAACTACAGCGCGGGCCAAATCAGGCCCGTGAGACTGAATCTGGCATCTGTGACATAGGGGTGGTGTCTTTGTCATTTACTCGCCCCTTCCTCCTCTTAGGGCCTGATTTTCAGGTTCAAGTTCCTCATGCTGGTCACACTGACCTGTGCGGCCATGACTGTCATCTTCTTCATCATCAGTCAGGTATGTCTTGATAAACTGTAAGTACTGCCATCAAGAAGAGGAAAAGAGCTTTTTGTTAACATAAGTAACATCCCTATTTAATTTACTATATCACATGCTAATTCACTGTGGCAATAGCATCTCCTCTAATTTGTCATCCTCCTGTTGATCCAGGTGAATGAAGGCCACTGGCACTGGGGAGAACACACGGTGGAGGTCAACAGTGCTTTCTTCACTGGCATCTATGGCATGTGGAACCTGTATGTCTTTGCCATCATGTTCCTCTATGCTCCATCGCACAAACGCTACGGGGACGAGCAGTCTAGCGGTCAGTACCCTTTTTGTGACTACCTCAACCATACAGCTCTCTGCGCCCATTGTTTGGCACGGTTTGGTTGCGCCCCTGATTAAAATGCAACAAAGGTTCCCAATCGCAAACACTGAATCTTGTTTGAACACAAATTTAACTTGCAAACGGCAACACTGCAACAAGCTGCAGCCACAGAACAAAGTGAAGTGGGTGATGCTGAGAGAAGAGAGCACAAAGTTGTTCAGCGAAAAAAAAAAAAAGTCCTTATGGACAGGCTGATTTAAATGACAACTTATTGAGAATGTTTTACTTTGCAATTGTGATTGAATCCTGGTAGCGCTTAAGCGCTCCACTCTAAAGCCACCTATTCATCTAAGTTTACTTTTGGAGAAAGAAGGAGAGGTGAATGGATGGAGAGGACCTAGATTCTCAGGGGAAAGAAGGATTTCTTTTGGCCGGCGAGGGTGATTTTAATGGACGACAGGCTGCCTTCCAAGACAGAGAGAGCAAGAGAGAGGAGGGCTGTTTGAGTGGGAGGGTTACCCGGAAAGTAATGAAAACCATCTATCATTGTATGACGTCAGACAGAGGAAGAGAAAAAGCTGCTTTGAAATTGTTGAAACATTGCCCCTCCAACACTTAGTTTGTATCCCACCGGCTTAACTTTGGGTTTTCATGTTTTCATATGCATGTCTCAGAAGCGCTGTTAAAAATGCAGCAGTCCGTCTTGGGTTATTAATGATGGATGTGTCATGCAGGAGATGCTGGTGCTAACAGCGGAGAGGATATCCAGCTGACGACCACCATCACCCATGTGGACGGGCCAACCGAAATCTACAAGATGACCGGCAAAGAGGCCCAGGAGTAGATGGACCACCAAGATTCGGTTCTGTACTCCTGCAGCCACCCCTTCCCTTAACTATGTTGTGAGAAAGACACCCTTGCCCTAAAAAACCCCACACAGTGTCAGCGGTCGACGGCACGTGTCGGTCATAGCCGTGTGAGTGTGAGTGTGTGTGTGGGTATGGGTTTGCTTGTGTGTGTGTGTGCAACCTTTGCACATAGCCACACTGAGTCTATGGGAGTTAGGGGATCATATCAGCTGTCCTATCAGTCATTTCTTGGTCAGTTATTTCAACATTTTCTACTTTGTATAGGCGTTTTGTTTTTTTTCCAAAAGTTGCACAATGTTACACTGACAGTTACAGGAAAGCTGAATATAGATGGAAAATGTGTGTGTTTGGTGTGCACTCCAGAAAGTCCCGTACGGTACCAGTCACATATCTCATGCATGAATTATCTTAATAAAGACTTTGCCTCCAGCTAGATGCAGATTTTACCAGTAGTTTTAGAACACACCACATGGAAAAAATTCCGATGTTGCCATGACATGTACTCTATCTATGCCCTCATCACATAGACACTCCTCCATTATAGAAGAAGGTGGGATAACTACTGTCAGTTTTTAAAGCGCCGGAGTTCCTTTTTGTATTGCTGATAATGTATTGGCCACGCTGCCTTTTTGGGGGAATGCATACTAGTTGTTCTTTATGTTACAATGTAACGTATAAAGTTCCTTTCAACTTTTTTTCCACTTAAATGCATTAAGCTGTATCAAGGTTGACATGAAATGTTGAGATTTGAAGGTGACTGCAGCCCACTACAGTTGTTTTTGCCTTTTATGCTAATTTAATAAAAGCTTCATTTTCTTGTAGTGTGATGATTTTGATTTGATGTGTGATGTATGATGATTTGATATTGCTGGCCTGAAAGCTTAGCAACAAAGGATTGAATGATTTACCCCCCAAAACAGAGCATCGGTGACTGAGGTACTTTCCAAAGATGGTGCAGTATGATGCAGCTTGGACAAAAATAGACTACTGATGAATCAGATAAAAAATTTTTCTACTGGTAAATAATTAGTCATCATTTGGTGTGTTTTGCTGGTCTTCATTTTTTTTTTTTTTTGAAAATCATGGCAATGTCCCCTGTTGGAAGTTACAAGCTGCAAGTCTTGAGACTGTGATGGAAACAAACCGGCATAAACTGTCTGTGCTACAGTGCCACTCAGTGACCATTCGGAAACACACCAAGTTTCAGTCTTGCATACACATTCACGTTGCTCTGAATAAAATCTGAGATTACCTTGAAAATATATATTTCTAATTAGACATTTTATCAGGTTGAAAGGTGACCGCTGCCATCTGACCTGGACATTTTATATTAAATAAATCTGCACTTGGGAGTCATTTTGATGGACATTGCCTATTATTGTGGAGTGACCTCTGGTCTATGACAGAGTGAACGCATCAAGAGAGAAAGTGGTGAAACACGATTTTGGACTGTTTTGACAAATATTTGGGAGGATAATATATCCTCCCAAAGTAAACCAACATGATCATGACTATCACATAGTTATCCTCATGACATTTAAGATTTGAACAAAAGCAAATGGGAGAGAGGAATAAAATAGCCATGGAAAGGTATAAAAATGCAAAAACAAAAAACAACGGGACAAACTCAACAAACTCACAAAAACCCTAGAATGATAAACTTACAATCATGTTATGACTGAAGTCACAGTACATTGGAATGACAGAGCACCGATCACCATGCTATTGAAGTCAATACGTGATTGTGACGTACGATGTGATTATTTTTTGTTTGTGTTTCTCAGCCTTTTGTGCATTTAATTTGAAAAGTCCAAACCGGATATGCTTTAATGATGGCTATCTTGACGCGGCGTTTCCGCCCGTCTCCATCCGACAAACTTCGGCTATTATCGCCTGAAAGCGCCGGAGTGCTGTAGGCAAGCAGAGAGGAGCGGGGAGACCCAGAGGAGAAAATAATCGAAATTTGAAGCCTGGCAAAAACCAATCGTCCGAACAAAAGTCGTTGCCTGACCCCGTTGAGAGCGGAATCTCGGCTTTCGATCCATGTTTGATCCACATCTGTGTCATAGTGACACCGCGCCGTGGAGAAGGTCTCCTCCCAGTTTGTTGACGGATACTCTCCGGCTCCGGTGAAGCAGGACACGGCGGGACACGAGTAATTTCCACCCGGTCAGGTAAGACGTGTATCTGTCTGTTTGTGTGTGTTCCGTCGACGGACATTTTTGAAATCATTCTCTTTTTCAATAAGCTGAATCAACAGTTGGTCTAAAGCTGCACACAGCGCCGCGGCTGCTTTACTCGTACAAGCAACCGTAATAATGACGAATTTCTCAAATGTAATAATAATTCGTGTTGATCCCCGGTGACGATGGCGCTTATTTTTGACGTTTTCCGCAGTAGAAATCGGGTTTCAACAGGTGATATGAGCACTGAGGCATGGCTGCTGTGGGCTCAATGCTCGGCCCAGTGGTCCTGCTTATTTCCCCTCAAACGCTCCACCTCTTGATCACTTTATCACATCATTTATTTTCTTAGCAGATACAATATCTAAACATCACTGATATGTAGGTACCTCTTGTGGCCGTGAGGATGAATGTCTCACCATCCTGAGTCAATATATGATTATGGCCCCGGTGTGATGGTGGAGAACCTACACCCTCACCATCACCCACACACTCGTCCTCCATCACAAATGGAGGTACTGGAGATGTTTACAAGGATCATCAGCAGCTCCAGTGTCCCCCTGGCCATGAGTAGAACAGAATACAGACAGGCCATTGATTTGACAAACTCATTAGTACTCAATTCACCACCAACAAAGCTTCCTCCCTGCACACACTGACCACACCAGTGGCTCACACACTACAGCTTGGTGGAGTGGGCGAAAGTAATACGAAAGTGACCAGGTTTAAGACAGATGCTGACCAAAATCGATGCATATGACACCCCCCAGCCCCCAAGTCAGCTCAAAGCTGCTCCGTGTTCAGAAATCCATCGATTAAACTAGTATCTTGTTTTTTTTCTCAAGAAGTACTTAAATATGATGTTTATCCATTGTTGTTTTCATATGTTTTGCCTTTTATTCTTTTTTTTACACAGTAGTGGAACTGGTGTAGCGTATTTGCCTTTCACATTGTTAAACCAAGTAGATTAGATAGACAGACAGATAGATAGATCGACACTTTATTGATCCTCCCAGGAGGTTTGCCCCAGGATATTTAAAATGGAAATTGGAGTTTAAGACATTCTGTTTTGATGATTCACATTTCCAATATTTAGGTGGAGGTGTGGGTCTGAAATAATTGGGAGACTAAATTCAGCGATGAATAATATTATGATTATCAGATTCGAGGGTTGCTTTGCATGTTGTGACAACAGTTGTATTTTTGACACGCTCACTGAAAGTCACAGCGCGCTTTGATGTAAACACCTCTGACACATCACCACCACCTCGGTAAAGTCAACGCTGATCGGGTAGGATTGCATCACCTTGGCCTGGCCTCGCACAGGTGCTCCTGACAAGGTGCCTGTCCAGTTTTAAGACAAGAGCTTGATGTACGGGTAGACGTAAATGGAGGAACACTGCACGAATAAACCATAAAGCTGTTGTTTCATGGGATGTTGAGATGATGACGTCCATGAAAAGCTGCCTTGTCTTGTCTTGTCTGGTCATGAGGTTGTCTGCTGCAAACAAACACTGGACCCTTTGACGTGTCTGCGCTCAGATCTGCTCCGTCTCCGGTTTGGAGGAGTCGATGACAGTTGAGTTGCTCTGTTTGGTTTGAACATTTGTTGTCTGGAGGATAAGCAGTGAAATAGTTTGTACAATATAAGGATCGCCAGTTAGTGGCAAAGTGCAACTTCTTCTTCTGGGAAGAAACCCTTTGAATGTGGAGCATGGTAAAAAGTTATTGCATTATTTAAACTAATCGTCATATATCAAATGTTTGCCAATTCAGAGAAAGATATGCCAAAAGCCCCACTTGCTTGAGCCTCATTGGAGGAGTCGGCTGTCACTCAAACTTGAAGCGCTATGATTGGTCAGGCCAACCATATGAGAATGGCCTCAGTGGGTAATTCGCGTGTACTCAGCAACAGTTAAGATGAACACACCTATCTAGCATTTATGTTGAAATTCACCATATCCGTTAAATACACCTTGCATTCATGTGTAGATACATACATATTGAGTTTCTGAGTGAACAAGTAAGTCCTACTTAGTAGGAGTCTCTAACTTTGACAAGTCCGCTGGAGCATTGCCTGGATTCCAGGCTGGTTTGAATGTGACGTGTGACGCATATAAATGGATTGGAGAGGAAGAGAGGGCACAATGGTGAGGAGAAGAACAACAGTGGCGCCTTCTTGTTGTTGTTTGTTTGCAGGCGGCGGGCCGTTTGTGTCACACCCGCGTCACGCTGGCTGTAGGGCTCATACTCCGGGGGAGCTTTGACGTCGGCTTCCCCCCGCATCTTTATATGAATTTAACTGGTGCAACAATGGAGGAGCTGTTCGGCGGAGAGCGTGTGGGACACGCCAATTAGCCGTGTCCCATGTTGTACAGACACGTGTGTGAGTGAGTGTGTGTGTCTGTGTGTGTGTGCAGGTAGGTGTTGGTGTCTTTCCCAGAATGCTGTCCGACCCGATGTGCAGCTCTGTCTTACAGCTTTGCTACACAAAGAAGACACGCCAGCACTTCCTCATACTGATCTGGAATCACCTGTGGTCTTTCCCTACAATTCTGACATCGTTGTGTTGAGAAAGGGGGTTATGATACACCCACACACACGCCCGTAAAACGCGCAGCACACACAGGTCATGGTAAAATTGACGCGCCTGAGTGAGTGATGCTACCCCCTGCTGGACGATTGAATAATTTTAAGTGATCCACACCCCTCCCGCGTCTTCTCGCCTTCCTGGTGACGTCTGAACCTCGCGTGGGGTCGGAATGTGTGACGTCACGTGGTCTCCCCTACTTCCACAGTCTCTTCTGACGTCACCAGCTGTTTGGCTTTGCTGTGCAGCAGGACACCAGTATGGAAGCTGTCGTACATTAGCTTATCGAAGAGTGAGTGTGTGTGTGTGTGTGTGGTCACATGGCCTTGAATTCCTCTGTGGCCAGGAGCAGATGTACCGAGCTGAGCGGCTGTGACATTGCAGATGTACTGTCACGCCCGTCTGT